>APFE031516883.1:126116-162591 GCA_000404065.3 Pinus taeda | reverse complement strand
AAAACCATCGCGTCCAAAACCATGGACCGAAAACCATCGCATCCAAAAAACATGTGCGAAAATTATGCACAAAACCATAGGTGGGTCCGCCCAACCTAACATAGGGTCCAAAACCAAAATTTTCCGACCCCTCAATGCCCTTGTTAACTATGTGGAAATAATATAACACAACCCAACATTCAAGTTATTGATGAATTCTCAAATATGGAAATTGAAGGATATCAAAATGATATTACAAAATTAAATCAGCAAAATCCAAAAACTTCATTCGGTCCTAAAATTCTTGATCATGATATTATCCAATTATCTAATAATTTTATTCCTAAAGGATTAGTCCCATTGGAAAAAAAATTTGATAATAATGATGTCTCTAAAAATCCCTTGTTTCACTCACCTGAAGAGGAAACCGAAGAATGCAATATTGGGACTATGGATGATGTGAGAAATATCAAATTGTCAACAACCTTACCTTCGGATGTAAAAACCAAATACTTGAATCTTCTTAAAAACTACAAATACATTTTTGGCTGGTCTTGTAATGAGTTAAAAACATATGACACATCTTTGATTGAGCATAAAATTCCTTTGAAACCAGAAGCAAAACCCTTTCAGAAAAATCTAAGAAGAATCAATCCCATACTACTGCCAACCATTTAGAAAGAACTTTAAAAAGTTTCTTGATGCTCATATCATTGTGCTTTTAAGGTATTCTAATTGCGTAGCCAACCTAGTTCCTGCCAGAAAGAAAAATGGAGAGATTAGGCTATGTGTAGATTTCTGAAATCTAAACAAATCATCTTTAAAGGATAACTATCCATTTCCTAAAATGGACCATATACTCCAGAAAGTCTCAGCGGCTAATAGGATTTATATGCTAGATGGATTTTCTGGTTATAACCAGATCATGGTAAGTGAAGCTGACCAAGATAGAACTGCCTTCACCACTACTTGGGGTACATTCATGTATGCTAGAATGCGATTTGGGTTGACCAATGCTAGAGCCACTTTCCAAAGAGCCATGGACCTCGCATTTGTAGGTAAAATATTTGAATTTATTGTCATTTATTTAGATTATTTAACTATTTTCTTTGATTATGATGAAAGTCATTTGAAACACTTGAGCAAGGTTTTTGACAGGTGCAGGAAATTCAACATATCCATCAATCAGAAGAAATCTTTGTTTGTTGTGAAGGAAGGGAAATTACTAGGGCATATAATCTCCAAGGAGGAGTTATAATTGAACCAAAGAGAGTTTCAGCTATTCAAACCCTGTCTCTGCCAAGGAATAAGAAAGAGATACAAACCTTCCTTGGAAAGATCAATTTTCTCAGAAGGTTCATCCCAAATTATGCTGAGATAGTTAAAGATATAACAGATATGCTTAAGAAAAATAATTTAGTGAAATGGACAACCCCTATTAGATATGTTTTTTATCAGATCGAAAAGGACATATCTGAGGATCCTACATTAGCTAGCCCTGACTATTCTTCACCTTTTAGCATATTTTCTTTTGCATCCAAGACAACCTTAGCTGTTGTACTTTTACAGAAAAATACAAAATGGTGATGACCAGTCTATAGCCTTCTTTTCCAAAGTTATGAGGGATGTTGAACTTAGGTATGATATCATTGAAAAACAAGCTTATGCCTTAATTCAAGCCCTAAAAGACTTTAGAACCTATATCTTGCATTCACACATTACAACTTATGTCCCTAACCATGTTGTCAAAATTGTTTTGACTTAGCCTAATACTGATGGAGGAAGAGGGAGATGGATTGCTAAAATCCTTGAATTTGACATCGAAATTAAAACCACAAAGCTAGTAAAAGGCCAAGGCCTGGATAAATTGTTAGCTGAATGCAACTGCAAAGTATTGGGGATTAATCTGGTTTCTGAAATATCATCAAGGGAGAATTCAAAAGAACCTTCCTTAATATCAGGAGAGAATCCACAAGAACATTCCTTGATATCATAGGAGAATCCACAAGAACCTCCTCCTCTTATAGAAGGGGAGAATCCACAAGAACCTTTTTTTCTTCAGATCAGGCCATTCTTGTTCACATAGATCAGAAATATCTACTTTCTTATTGGTATTCTGATATTGTGCAGTTTCTCAGGGATTTTCAATGACTAGTTGATCTAAATTTGAAATAGTACAAAGCTCTGAAGCTTAAAGAAGTGAAATATTGCATTATCAATGCTAATCTATACTAGAAAGACCCTCTTAATATCCTTCTTCTTTGTTTAACTGAAAATGAAATAGAGGGAATTATATATTAGTTCCATGCAGAGTTTTGTGGTGGACACTATGCCTGGAGAGTAGTAGCCTACAAGATTTTAAAAGCATTTTTCTATTGGCCCATACTTTTTAAAATGTTGGAGCAAGAGTAAGAAGTTGATAATGCCAATTATTTGTAGGAAAACAGAAACTGTCAGCACTTCCTTTGGTCCCAGTATCTGTCCATGCTCCTTTTCTACAATGGGTGTTGGACTTTATAGGGAAATTCATCCACATTCCAGTAATCAACACAGATGGATTTTAACTACTACAGACTATTCCACCAAGTTGGTAGAAGCCATACCAGTTAAAAATGCAATTGATATTGTTGTGATAAAATTTCTTGAAGAAAACATCATGTCAAGATTTGGATGTCCTCAATAGATTGTTACAGATAATACAGCAGCTTTCAGCAATGTTAAAATGATTGAATTCTGTCAAAAGTATTCAATCCTTTTGCACCATAAGATCCACAGGGTAAGGAACTAGCAGAGTCTTCCAACAAGAGCTTAGTTAAGGTCATAAAGAAGACTCTTGAAGACCATAAAAAGAGTTGTGATAGCCATCTTATTCATGTTATCTAGGCAAAAAGAGTTTCTCCTAAGAGATCTACAGGAAAGTCTCCTTTCCAGTTAGTTTATGGCAAGGAAGCAGTTTTTCCTACTCATTTAGCTTTACCTGTTATGAGATTCCTCCAGGAATCCTATGAAGAAAAAGATCATTTCTCAAGAAGGATTAATCAAATTATTGAGTTGAATGAAGACAGGGATGAAATTCAGTACAAGCTCAGGAAATACCAGAATAAGATGAAAGAACTGTTTGATAGAAAGGCTAGAGAAAGAAATTTCAAGAATGGTGAATCGTGACCTAGTGCTCAGATGGGACACAAGGAGAGAAGACAAAGGAAAGTATGCAAAATTTGACAACCTCTAGTTTGGTCCATTCAGCATTGCAAAAGTCAAAGGGAACAATACATTTATTTTGTAGATTCTAGAAGGAGAGTATTCCTCATTGCTAGTCAATGGGAGATACTTGAAACATTACATTCAGTATTGATTTTCCATTCATTTATCATCCGTAAATATCCGTAGAGTTTACTTTATTTTTTAAAATTGCAAGTGAGTATCTATTTCAGCAAAGACTCCATAGCCCAAGGAGAAGGCACTTGGATCTACTTGTTCTCTACATCCCACAAGGGGAAGCAGTCCCCAGATGGAGCCGATGTTGTAACATTATTTATTTTTGATAAGTTAGTATATTATTCCAAATAATTTTAAAATCTTAAGTTAGGATATTGATGCAAAAGAAATAAAAGTTAAAATGTTAGGCAAATTTGATGTTTATAGGCATCCATATCAATAAAATGTTAAGTGTTAGCTAACCTAAATAAAGAAGGCAAAAGGAAAATAAAATTCTAGGGAAGTAAAAGAAAAGAAAGGCTTCATTTTATGCTTTTGTAAATGCACAGGTTGCTAGTCTAATTCCGCCACAATCAAACATCAAATAAAATTTTCATGTGCAAAAGAAAAAGACAGAAGAGTAAAGGTTTACTCTAGAGGTTTATATATTAATTTTGGGTATTAACCATATCCCTAAGATTTAAAATCCCATATCATATTACCCCTCTGCTCATTTTTCCCTTCATTTTCATTTCCGTAAGTTTAATACCCCTCTTATATCGCATATTCCCCGACATTACAATATATCAATTCCTAACCCCACCTAATAATCATGTCACGTCACGTTAGTTCCCTGCCATGTCACAATCCATCTCCGCCCATCTTCCCACATCCGACGGCCCACATGCGATTTCGCACCCCCCCCACCATCCGAGATTTACCACTGGGGGGGGTGTTCGAAATGGGAGGTATACCAAACCGCGCCTGCCCCTACGTGTCAAATCCTCGGCATTTCGAAACCCCCATGAGTGAAACCACAAACCACTCAACCCCACTCCTAAAATTTGATTCTGTTGCTCCTGATACCGCTTACCTGACTGTTGCAGTCCCACCATTCACCTTCTTCCATCTCACCCGTCGTTAAACTCCATCATATCACATTCATTCCCTCCATAATTAACCCATGAAGCATTCAAATGCCTTAGTTGTTAATTCAACGGACCCGCGCCACCAACGGAAAACCAAATTGCTATATAAACCTCCTTCCCATCTGTCAATAGATTACTGAATTCATGTTTTATCACGGCTAATTGATTTGATTACAGGTTGTTGGACCCAATCCCGACATTGTCAATCGCCAGTGACACTCTCTGTCTGATCAGTTCCAATTTATTCCTTCAGTTCCTGTCTCCAGAACCTTACTTATATCTGTGAATTGTCTCCTCCCAATCTAATTTTCGCTCCTGCTCTCAATCATAGCCAAGATGCCTCCAAAGGATAAAGGACCATAGGAAATTGTCAATCCTCTAATCTATCCTCATGTAGATCTTCACCACATCCCTATGGCTAACAGAGGCTACAAAATTCATGAGACACTTTGTGAACTTGACCTCTTCGAGATGTATTGCTGGCTTGAAGACAAGTATATTGATAAGTCATATGATATCCAGCTATGGGATTCAAACCTACCTCACTACATATTTCCTCGTACCCACAACACCCCTAGTTTCATTAGAAAATGTCATGCATCCTATTTGCCAAGCCAAAGGGCCATAGTCACTCCCACTGGACAAATTATGTTTATCATAAACCCTCAGACCATTGATCAGATGATTCAAGCTCCCACAGTAGACAATGCTACCCCATTTTCTTATGAAGCACTAGTTGAAATATACCAGAAACTAGACTTTGCCAAAAAGAGCCCAAACTATTGAGCTATTTTTGACACAAGATGTTGCATTAACAAAGAAAAATCCTCCCTATCCCTCCTCCATATTCCTGAGAGAGCCAAGCAAATTATCATTGTTATTTTCTATCTCCTTGGCCATTACTCTAATCAATGGGTAGATGAGGCCATTATATGAATTTTTTTCCATCATCTATGTTAATGCTAAGCCCTCAATTGTGTTTATTTTCCGCCATTTCTTGCAGAGTCTGTTCATCAGCAACTGGTTAAATTTCCAACAGAGTAGGTATTCAAATATGCCTTTGTGTTAGTCTACATGTTCCTATACTTTCAGGGGGACAATATTAACCTATCTTTGCAAAAGATGGATGAGAAGGGAAACCAGCAGTCAGTCATATTTTGGACTACTTTGGTCATCAAAGAGCAAAAATAGTACACTTATAAATAATTTACAGATATGTTTGTTCATCCAACAATAGGTCTCATGAATAGCAGAATAGAATCAAGGATTAGTGAAGAAATCAAAAGGGTGTTGCAGTTTTCAAATCAAGCTCAGATAGGGAACTAGTAACTATATGAAAATTATTCAGAAATAAGGATATTTGGATGTGAGCTCCCACACTACAAGCTACCAAAACTCCTCCCAATGAGGATTTTTTGCTTGGAGTACATAAGGCAGATGATCAACATGGGTGAAATCCACTTTTTTTCTGCCAAGAAAAAGTCCCAATTTAAGATAAAAACACAGGTTGGCCCAAGTTTCATTTGCAACAGTAGGGAAATAGGGGAAGAGGCAGATAAGCTTTTGAAGGAAATGCAGTTCAATCTTAGTTTTACCTAGTCTTATGATACATTCAAGATCATTTCTAAACTAAGGATAGAAACCAATACTACTCCTTACTTTCACACACCTAGGCCAGAAATAGAAAAATATAAAAATTAGCTAGAGTGGGTTGAGAACACTTTAAAGGAGGCAAAAGAACAACAGGTCTCATCATCAATAGTGCAGCCTCCTACCATGCAGGAGAAGACATCCAAGAGGATCATAGAAGAAGAGTCGCCTTTAGGGACTGATATTTTCAATGAGGGGTTTAAAATTATGTACAAAAAGAAGGCTAAGATTAGTTCCAAACTAAGCCTTACCAAAGATTCAGAGCAGCAAACCATTATCACCACTAATGAGCCACTTCTTTCTTCATTAGCGAGTGATCAGTCTAGACAGTCTCCTACTACCTCTTCAACTTCACAAGAGCAGCAGACCATTATCACCACTAATGAGCGACTTCTTTCTTCATTAGTGGGTGATTAGTCTACATAGTCTTCTACTACCTCTTCAACTTCACAAGAGCAGCAGAAAATAATGCAGACAGGTACATCTACTTCAGGCGAGGTAGAGAAGAGCATAATGGATGCCTTCAAGCAGATAAAAGTCAGAAATGAAGCCTTGAAGATTAACACTTACAACCAGTTCTGGAAGAAAAGTTCTGGTGCCTAAAATAGCATGTTGTCAGCCTTTGACTCAGAGAAGTGGAAAATGCAAATGGCATTCCTTTAGGCACAAGTTCCTCAGCCCAAGGGAGAATCAAACTACAAAAAGACAGCTTTTTAGTTTGATGTCAAGGATATACATCCCATTGACCAAATGGAGATGCATAAGAAAACTGGGGAAATGATTTTCTCTACTCTTACTAACACTGCCATGGCTTTGTCCAAATTACAGGTTACACTAGCCAATGTCCAGTCACAGCTAAAGATGGAGAAAGTTTCTATTCTTAACAAGGACACCAGGTTTTTAACCTTGGAGGATTTGGTAATCAAACTGGGTTATGATCCTGCAAGCATCAATGCTACAAAGGAACTTGTCAAGAAGAAGAATTTGGATATAGCAGTGTCAAGGAAGCAGTTCTAATTGCCAGCTACTGAAGATCCTCTGGCTAAGGACATTATAGAAACAGAGACTCAAAAAGCAGATATGATGAAGCTCATCATGGAGTAGACTGCACAGCTCAAGCAAATGGAGACAGAGATGGAGAAGCTAATTGAGGAAAAGGAAAAATCTGCTAAAAAGACTGCCCCATTGGAAGCACTCCCTATCATAGTCATTCCTACATCCATACCAGCTACAACAAGTATAGGAGATGTTGCAGACTAGTTGGCCAATGTAGTCCAAAATATGTCTCTTTAGACTGAGGAAATCAAGAAATTCCATGATCAAGTGAAACTTCTGGAGGATCATCAAAAGAAATCCAAGATTTTTCATGCAGCAGAGCTTCAGAGACTTCAAAATCAAATAGAAGTGTGGAAGAAGTCAGCAGTTGAATCTTCCATTGGACACACCATGGATAATGTCAAGGAAATTATATGGAACAACATCATCGAGGAGATGGATGAAATCTGGCCATGTATCCAGATTATTTTTTAGCAAAAGGAGTTGATGGAAAAGGCAAAGCAAACCATTGCCAATATAAATGCTCAACTAGGAGAGATGCCTGCTAAAACCAACATCATTATAAATTTTCTTAATTCTAAAAACATGTATGAACTAGATGATTTAGGAGTGGATGACATGACTGAAACCATTATGAAGGTTAAGAAAGTTCTGACCAAAAAGAACTTAGTAGTGCAGTTGACAGAGAAGTGTCACGCTCTTGAAGTTGAAGTCAACAGAATTTTCACAAGAATTGATGCATTGACCAACAAAGGTTTGCCTTCATTGTTTGTGATAAATGATAAATTAATGACCATGGAGGACTATTTGAAGAAACTTTAGGACATTGCCAAGGACATGGCCAAGTCCTCCAACACCAAAGGTTCCATGATGGGCAGGGCATTCTATGAACCATCAACAATATATGTTTTATTCAACATGAGATAAAACATATTTTCACTGTAAAACCCACTTTTGTCCGGTATACATAGGTAGATGAAATCTACCGTAGGGTAAATAAGATAGAAATTCTAGATGAAGAACGGTGGGAAATGTTGTGTGAATTTCAGATTAAAGGACACATCAGCTTCACCAGGGCAACACCCGAATAGTGGCCACTTAGCAACAGCTTTCCTTCAAAACAGGGCCACATGTGCAGATTCATTATTTTTTATCGAATTGCTTCCCTTTCTGTTAGTTTTAAGTAATAATAGAATGTCGTGTCTCTCAGACATTTATTGTAATATTTTGTATTTTGTTTAAATACTTCATTCTGTCAAAGTATTCAGGGTTGCACCCTTGAACCAGTTATCACACAGATTTGTACTAAGCTGGAGCATTTTTGATAAAATAAAAGATTTTGGATTTACTTCATATGGCTTGTCTCTTAGTGAGTTGTTTTCATCATGTTTTTCATTATGTATTTTGCATATAATTCAATTCTTTTATAGTCATCTGATTGAAAATTTAATTGAATCTCAGTTTCATTTTGAATCTGCTTTGAAGTTGCATTTAAATAAGAGATTAATTTGCAAGACTATTTGTTATTGTAAATTCCTCTTTGAACTTAAATTGCACTAGATTTTTGTAATAGTTTAATTATATTATGTTGATCTAGGAAACATTGTTTTCTTAATTTCTGCTTATGAATGGTTAAATGCTCAGCCTGAATATTTAATCACTTATACTTCTTTATATTATACTTATCCATCTCATTTAAATCAAAATAACCATATGTATTTAAAGAACAACCTTCTGTTTTATTAAGAATCTTTCTAAGTTTAAAGCACCTATTTTTTAAATAGTTCACTGGTCCTCCAAACCATTAAAATCAAC
Organism: Pinus taeda; assembly: GCA_000404065.3. Taxonomy (NCBI): domain Eukaryota; kingdom Viridiplantae; phylum Streptophyta; class Pinopsida; order Pinales; family Pinaceae; genus Pinus; species Pinus taeda. Next base: position 153,745 of record APFE031516883.1, on the reverse strand, counting down.
AAAACATTTTAGATGCTTTGGCATAGCCAATTGACCTTAGGTTATCTCAAAGGACAACAAAGTACTCAAGATAGCTGAAATACAATACAACATATGCATGAAACGTGTTGGCTCTATTATATTAAGAATTGTAAGTTCTAGTCATACAATACATCCATGTCCAACCACTAGTTTTGACAGCGGAATGTTACAGCTACAACCGCTTGCTCCTCCAAAGAGATATATTATCTCTGCACAGTGGAGAAGCCAAGGCTCATTACAATATTGTCCAACCTCCCTCTAAGATAGTCTTATCGGAAGCTTGGCTGACCAAAAGACTCTGCAATGAGTTATGAGGGACTATTTATAGCAAAGGGTGGGGTGGCCCTTGACATTTCCCTTTGTGATAGTTCATCTACCCTCATGACTCTTCATCTACTTTATGATTGTTACATCCAACTATCGATACTTGAACTTACACTTGACAAGACGTTACATTACAATGCACATGTACCCATGTGAGACAAAATGGCTTGAGCAAACCATGTAAGACATCATTATGACTCAGACAATTGTTGGAAGAGTAGCTCTTTGACATCCTCACGGTGATCGATAGTAGCGAACTGATGCCAAGCTCAGTAATCCGCGATGGTGTCCGTGTACTCTAAGGTGACATCTTTCTGGAAACGAACTCTTGCCTCCATAACATCTGGGCAAACTGCTCGGGCTCCTCTGTCCAACTCGTCTGATAGCATGCACATCATTTTCTTAAGTGCAGTTGGACCAGCAACATACTTGTGCATGGTGTCTGCATTGATTAAAAAAGTCTAGATCGGTGCCTATGCGCATCAACTCGTCAAAGTACGAGTCAAGCTCTAGTCAGACCTGTGCCTTTGTCTTCGCTTAGATGAGTGTCCCAATAGATGGGATCGCATATGTGTGCACAACAACATCCATACTCTTGAATACACATGCATGGGAAGCCTGTAGACTAGTGATGAGCTACAAGAGCTCTTCATAGTTCTGGATCTAACTCCAGATGTGTGCCTTCAGCTCGACCGCTCTGGGCTTCATCATCTTAGGCAAGTGAAGTGGGGTCCCTTATATCTCACTTCCATGTTTGCATGTAATCAACAGCAACATGCACGTTCGATAGGATACGTGCTCTTCTACCACATCATTGTTGCCAACCGTTGAGATGGATGACTGCCTTGTGCATGGTACCAAACTTGGAATATAATGTCTGCATGACTCTGTCAAGGGACAATACTTCATAAAGTATTGCCTTCTTCAATTCTTCTTGGGCAAATGTTGTAACCAATTCTCCTCCCTACTTGGTCGTCTGTAGCCCCTTTGCCATTCACTCATTCTCAGCTATTAGGAAACGAACACTCAAGCTAGTGGCTTCGTCATATGCTCTGGTAGCATCAGCCAATGTTGTTGGATGCTTGTGCATGTTAGACACGATCACTCGTTCCTCAAACTGCGTAGGATATGTATGATCCTCTGGAGTTGAAACTCTACAAGATGGCACAACTCTATGTTGGGACTCGTCGAATGAGATGTTGTGCATCTCTCCTTCCAGTTGATATCCAAGGATCTCAGTGTCTCCTTGGTCGCTTGGGACTTGCTCCTCTTCTGGATGCAGTGAATCTGGTGATTCGACCTCTTGGTGGTGAGGCATGAGGTCGATGTCTTTCTCTAACTCATGTTTCTCCATATATGTATCCATCTGTTCAAGTGCATGCTCTATCTCCTTAGCAAAATCCTGCTCCTGCGATGGTTCACCCTATCAGCCTGATGCCAGTTGTTCTGATGAGTCTATTAACTATACGGGCTTAGTTTCATCTGTCTGCACAAGTTGCGCCCCCTGCTGTTGGTGGGCCCCAGTATTGCAGCAATAATGCTGCAACTCCTGGGACTCCCTTCTTTAATTTTATCAACCCGGTAGTTCGTAACAAACTTGGAAGCGACGATGTTGTATGCACAAGTACTAGCTTCTTGCCGCAGCTGTCACTTGTCAACTGGCACAAGTCCGGCTAGGAGCTTAAGCCAACTTCTATGAGCTCTTAGAAGAAGCTTTTTAACTGATGGATGAAAGCTAACTCAAAGGAAGCTAATCTATTTGCGGAAAGAAACTGAAAAGCGGAAAGGAAATGCAAACCCTAGCAAACCCTAATTTTACCAACTAGCCCTACTGAAGCGAAAAAGAGGATGCAAGCTACTGAAAGAGATGCCATTGACTTCTAGGAAGGTAAAATGCATGTGTCTAAGTTATCATTATCTGAAGAAAACATCTTTTTGTATTTTTGAATAAGTTGTTAGAATTATCATGCATGTGCTTTTAACTGGCTTTTGACTGTGCAGAGGTGGATTGGCGAGAGGAAATGCTTGGAAAAGGTTGGGAATGTTAGGAGAGGTCCTAAGGGGTCCCTAACACTCTTCCCCAGAGTCTCACAAGGTTTGGCTATCAGGAAACCTCACTTGTGAGCTTCTACAGGAAGTCTGCAGGGGTTCTACAGGAAACTTCAGGATTTTTACAGGAAACTCCAGAATTTCTACAGGAAACTTGGAATTCGGTTTTTAGGAGGTGGATGAGTGAGGGAAGGTTCATGGATGGATCTGGAGGTAGGATAGGGTCTAAAACGGCCTAAGGACTGGTGGATGGAGCGGTGAAGAGGTGTAGAAGGCTGACTTGGCTTGAAGAAGGCTAAGGCAATGATTACACAAAAACTAGGGTTATGTGAGCAAATGTGGCAAATGTGAGGTAAGGATTATAAGTAGAGGGTGGAATGGATGGTGCTGATGGAGGATAAGTAGATGAAGGAGTGGTACAGGTGCTCTACAAGTCGTTTTTCCAATCTGAACCAACAAAGACTTGTAAATTTAAAGACCTAGTTACATTGACCTAATATGCTAGTTGCTAGTAAAGAGAATGAACAGAAGTGTGACCTACAATGAAACCATGTATTTTAACTCATGCAACTAAGAAAATGAAAGTCTGAACTTGTAACCAACTTCTACATATGAAAATCAAACACTAGTGATTGCGTGGCATAGCAAAATCAGTGTTTTTGTGGGCAGCAAAGTCATCCTAGTCACAGCTCCTGATCCCACTGAGGGAGAGGTGAAACCACAGATGTTTGATGGCCCTTTTCTTGAAGATTTTTCTATTAACAACCTATCAACTAAATATGAGCAAGAAAAACTATTTTACTCATCAAAAACAACCTAAATAACAAAACAAGGTTTAAATCTAAATAGCAGATTTTATTCTAAGAATGCAGCAAAGACACACGAAAGTAAACAAAGGAGGTACTGGGCACTTGAGATGGGCCCAACCCCAAGAGCTACAGCCTCCTAAGAGAGATTTAGAGCTGGTGCAAAGCTGGATTCATCTTTATTGATTAAGAAATGTTACATTCCAAAAATTGTCCACAAGGAGAACTTGAAAATGCGCTGAAAGCAAAGCTAGTCTATTGCCTAAAAATCGAACTACAAAATGACTATCTATTGGCTATCTACTGGCTATCAAATGGCTAATTACCAGCTAACCCAAATGAGACCCTAAGCCTTCTTATTTATACAAATTGAGGACCCCAACAGTCCTCCTAAACTTTAGGGACTCGGCTGCCCAAAACTTGTAGTTAACAGCAGTCCTACTTGACTTGCTTGGCTGCCCTTGTGCTAATTGATTTGGTGGCCCTTGAACTCCGACCTAATGGTGGAGAATTCGAGGTAAGCGCCCATAAATGAAGGGGACACCTTCCTACAAATCCTCTCGCTTGTTCTCCCACGAATTTCGCTGCCAAGTGCTCATTAAAACCTTCCATTTTGTCTTCAAATTGACCAAAAAGGCTACACAAAGCACCCATTAGACTTGTTGGCATAATGACTAACCCAATTCACTCTATTAGCATAAATATAATAAAAAACATGCAATAAACTAATGAGAATGGTGGACTAAGTCGAATTAGGAGGTTGAATGAGCCCAAATAGTCATCCATTTTTGGGGCTCATCAGCTGTGCCTGTTCCTGCTGCACTTCCTTCTCCTGTTTACACAACTCTTGTTCCTCTGAAGTTGCTCCTTCAACTCATGCAACTCCTTCTATGTTTCCTCCATTCTCGGTTTCTCTCTCTACCTTTGCATGTTTCTAGTGTCGGGATGTTGCCTCTTTGCCTCTATGTCCAAAGCTGATTTCTACACAAGTGGGTCTGCTAGGAACTTGTAGCTTTTCTCTTCCTCCATGCAATTGACAATCTTCCTCTTGCCCTTGTTGTGCACTGGTATGTTCACCTCTGTTTTTGTTGCTGCTTTTGGTGCTTGTTACACAAAAAATTGTCACCATGACTTTCTACAGTTCGTGTGAGTCCATCACTACTCATGCATACCTCCTTTGCAAGTCTTAAGCCTCAGCTCTTTATGTCAAGCCTTGAAAATGTGAGAAAGTCCTTAAAAATCTCTAAAACTCTGGTTTCGCACTTTCTCCTAGCATTGCCTACGGTACCACACCCAATGGTCATGTCCCCTGCGAACCTGACCGCTATGTCTGTTAAGTGATGGGTGCGAACCCCTATAAAAGTTAAAAAGGCGTGAGTTCACTCTTAAAAACTCACCTTGGGTCACTTCTAGATGCTTCTAGAAGGAATATTACACTAGCAAGTCCGCTCCACCTTCGTTCATCCATTCCATAATTAAGGGAGCTAACTCCATGATATGAGGTGTTTATCCCATTGAAGGAGGAACTTATCCCTTCAATGGTGGACCTACAACTTCCTCCATTTGCACTATAAATTCAGGCATTGGGTTGGTTATAGGAGAGGTTGAAAGCTGAAGATTCTTGAGGGTAAATGCTGCTGGAAATTAGACTTCCCTTTTGAGCTTGTGAGAGGAGAGATCACATACCTTTCATTTCATTTGGGAAGTGAGTGAGGCTTGTCAAAGTAGAGGAGATTCTGGCTGGACCCTGGAAAGAGCTTGTGCAACATCAAGGCAAAGGTTGTAAGGTTCTTTTATTCATAAAGTTAATACAATCAAGTTTATTCTTCTCAATGAACTGTCTCTAATGGTTTATTTTATGAGCTCCTTGATCTTCATAATGAACATGTTTTATTATAGTATCTATGCAGGTGTTCTTTGATGTGTGTTTGTTTGTGTATGCAGGTTATTAAAAAGGGAACTGCTTGAAGCTGTTGGAACAAAGCTGCCACAAACAAGCGTTGGACCGAGGTAGGGTCTATTAGACCTCTTAGTTTTCATTTATGAATTGAAACATGTTTAGAGAAAAGTAGATTTGCTTGTGCTGCTTGTTTCTAGATATCATTTGATACTAGGGAGATCGGTCTTGTCCGCAAGAACGATTTATCCAGCCAACAAATTGGCGACTCCACTGGGGAAGGGATTTGATTGTTTAATTTTCCTTTATCTTTGATTTGAGAAACTTGATTTTTTGGTTTCTGGTTTTTGCTTGATGTGTGTGGGATTGGGTAGTTTGTAGGTCTTGGATTGATTTTTTGTTTTTTAGAAATTTTTACAAGGACCGCATGTTCTGTTTCAGTGACAGTGCGGACCTCTCCGCACTATTACTTTACTGCACAGAGTGGTAACGCACCTAGTTCACTGGGGGCCTGCGGACCCTATGAAAATTTTTGAAAATCCTAAAATCTTTTCGTCCAGTTAGGTTTAATATTACTTTATAGCTTTTAGTGTCTACCCAGATCTGCATGTGTCCTGTCAAAAAGCCTTATTTATGAGTTTCTTTCAGCAAATTCTTCATCTCATCAATCTTCATTAAGTTAATTGGGTGTTTTGAGTCTCTTTTTTGAGAAATTGTTAATTTGATTTCCTTTGGTCATTACTTGGAGGTTTGTCTCATTCTTTTCACAATTTTGCATCTTTTTGCTTTTGTTTTTGCAAAAAAATTTCCCCCTCATTCGCATTGTGTATGGGTGTTAATCGCCTTTGAGTGTTTTTATTTTTTGATCTTTGGAACTCTCACCCAATTTTCTTGACTTTCCCTTGATTGGTTCTTAGATTACATTAGAATCATCTTGTATTTGAGAATTCTCTTGCATAGATCACATTTGCATAATTAGAATTCTCATTTTCAGAATATGAATGTGAATTGTGTATAGATTACAATTGCATAGTTTACATTCTGAAAAATCAATCATAGATTTAGATCAATTTTCTTTGATTTGAATTTACATATTTTTATGCTTGTTTTTAACACACAAAAATAAAAACAAAAATTGTTTTGGAATTGATTTGCATTAGTTTTTTTTTATGAAATTAGTGCATTAGAGAATTTGTTATATTTTCTCTTAGTGATCAATTTTTTGCATTGTTGGAAGTGAATGGAAACTCTCTCCTTACTTTAATTAGGATTCATCGAATTGAAAAGATTACATTATCATATTCGATTGCATTCAGTTTTGGGTCGGGTCATAACACCATTGGTTTCGTATCCATTTACCCCTTTGAGTAATAACAGCCTAAATAACACAGTGCTTAATTAAAATTTATCTAGAAATCGTTTTATTTCTAGGGCTCTTATCACCAACATAGCTTAGGCTAGTATCTTGGAGTAGGGAGTAATTAACTCTCCAAGATAGTTTAAACAAACAAGTAGTCGATCTTGCGGTATGGAGAAATTCCAATTGTTACATCTATGCTCTGGGAAAGCTCCTCTTAAAGGAGAAGCACGAGATCATATCTAAACTAGTGTGGGAATCAATCCTTCCTCATTGGGAACGATAGAAGATATTCACGTATTAAAAACGATAAAACTTGGATTAACCGTTGTCGAGGAGCCTGGGGTCACTTGTTGGTAAACCTTGGATTACGTCAAGGAGCCTTCAAGGGGGTTGAGATTTGTTACTCTGCCCTTGCGTGTGTATCGGATCGTAGACTTTCCCCCAGGTATATTTGTTTCTGTTGGTAACCTTAGTGGCCATAATCTATAGGGTTCTTTCCTAAGGTGACGGTGGAGGGAAGATCCCACCGTACCTGGAGCAGACGTCGACTAGACTCACTTGGACTCTCTGGGGGGTTATCTTCACTCGAGATGGTTTTGTGGAGAAACTTGTGCCAGTCTGTTCATTAAGCAGGTTGTCGGGGTAACTGTTCCAACCGCCATTTCTGTATTGAACTCTGCGACGTTGGATTTCATCACCAACTAGTGTTTTTGGTAAGAAAAGTTATTGTTTGTGTGTGGTTTGACTCCTAGATTTGATAGCGCGTGTTAATCTGTTTGTTTTTACTTTTAGAGACCATAGGTGTGAATTGTGAATTTTAATTGTTACGTGTGAATTGTGAATTGTTAATTTTAGTTTTAAATTGTTAATAAAATTCATTGAAGTTGAATATAATGGCAACTATTCCAGAATTTACCAACCAAGGAACCCCTCTTAATGAGAATCCTAGTACTTTTCCTTGCTTTGAAAATGTTGGCCCTCCTTATATGGCTACTTTTTCATTACTAGGATTTAGAATAGGTTTACCGATATGGTTATTTTCAACTTTGTTGACCCCAAATACTCAAATTGTTCCACCTCAATCGAATGCTTCACCTCAACAGAGTTCACCATCTCAACATCACCAACCTTCTATTAACCCTTTACCTTCTTCGCCTAATATTTCTTCCTCCTTTTCTTCCTCTTCACTTGGTAAAGGCCTTGACGCTAGTAACCAAGTGGCTAAGAAGAAGAAGAAAAGGAAGAAGAAGAAGAAGAAGAAGAAGCAAGATAAGAAAGAATTCAACCAACCAACCAAGGTTGTAAGTGTTAGTTGTGTTGAGGAAACCTCCAACATGCATCGTAAACCCAAATGCCCTTGTAGCTTTTGTAAGGGTGACCACTTCCTTATCAATTGTTCTGGTATTCCAAAGGTTTTGGAAGTATGGTCAGGAAAATCTCATTAACTTTCCATTGATCCATCAACCAGTGATAGTCAGGTTCCTGAGAAAAAGGGTAAAGTTAGGTTTCCTTGTAAGTTATGCAAAGGAAGTCATCAAACTCACATTTTCTCTCACATGGATGAAGCCTCAAAATTGTTGGAAAACCTTATTGTTCCACAGCAATAATTTCCAACTGGTTACCGTAAACTTTCTCCCAACCTACCGTCAACTGACGAAGTGATTGATCTAATTTCAAGTACAGGCGATCCCACTTTTTCATTGGAGAGTGAAACTCATATCACTCAGGTTGATGATCCATTAGTTGATCAAGTGGTCAATTCAATTTCACATTCGGTCGATCCCACTCTCCCTTTAGAGAGTGAACTTCATACCGCTCAGGTTCTTCTTGTTACATCAGATTCTTCTATGCCGGGGGGCATTTCACCTGTTTTTACAGAACCCCCTCCAAGTACTAAGGTCTTTTCCTTTGATTGGAATAGACTGACAGAACCTCATCTTACTTCCTCCATCCCTTTCCAAATCATTGTCAAGGCTGGTAGTAGGGACATACACTACACACAGGTAGATGAAGGTGCTTCTGTTAGTATTTTATCCTCAACTGCTTGGAAAGCTTTGGGTTCCCCTCAGCTTGTGCCTATTACGCAAAATCTGAAAGCTTTTAACAGAACCATTAGTGAACCTTTAAGGATCCTTCCTAAGTTTTCTATTACCTTGGAAGGTAAAACTATCTATATTGATCTTATGGTAGTTTGAAGTCCCTTGGATTTCAATTTACTCCTTGAGCGCGACTATGTTTATGCAATGAAAGTTGTCGTATCGACACTCTTTCACGTGATGTCTTTCCCTCATAATGGAAATATTGTGACTGTAGACCAGCTTTCATTCCCTATTCTTGTTTCAACCACCAATAATATGACACCCCTAAATGTTCTTGATTCTAAAGTAGTATCTACCCCGCCATGGGTTAATTATGTGGCAACTGGTCCCATGTTTTTAGTTACCGATGTAAGTGAGCCTCTCATTGTTTGCTCATCGTCCTTTGATTTAGATCTGGTATTTGACATGGATAACTCTATGGGATTTCTTGAACACGATGTTCTTATCCCTCTTGAGTCCCTTGACATGTGTTCCTTCCAGAGAACTATTCTTCCCTCTGATGAAGACCTCTTAGAAGCCATGATCAAGGTGTGTCCATTGACATGTCTTTCTTCCATTTGGAAACCATAGTCAGTGAGACGCGAGGATAGTTCTTTTTCCTGTGCCAACCTCGTTAAAAAATGAAACAGGTGTCTGTGAGGACAGTTATTTTCCTATGTCAACCTCGTTAAAAAATGAATCAGGATGTTATGAGCATAGTTCCTTGTCTTGTGTCAAGTGCGTTTAAAAAATGAAACAAGGAGTCTTGAGCATAGTTCCTTGTCTTGTGTCAAGCTCGTTAAAAATTGAAACAAGGATAGGTTATATAGGTAGATTGTAGAGAGTAGGTTGCGAGGATAGTTCCTTTTCCTGTGCCAACCTCGTTAAAAAATGAAACAGGTGTCTGTGAGGACAGTTATTTTCCTGTGTCAACCTCGTTAAGAAATGAATTAGGATGTTATCAGCATAGTTCCTTGTCTTGTGTCAAGCTCGTTAAAAAATGAAACAAGGAGTCTTGAGCATAGTTCCTTGTCTTGTGTCAAGCTCGTTAAAAAATGAAACAAGGATAGGTTATATAGGTAGATTGTAGAGAGTAGTCATGAGCATAGTTCCTTGTCTTGTGTCAAGCTCGTTAAAAAATAAAACAAGGAGTCTCGAGGAAAGTTCTTGTTACTGAGTCAACCTCGTTAAAAAATGAATCAGGTATGAGAACAGTTCTTTTCCTATGTCAACCTCATTAAAAAAAAAAAAATGAATCAGTAGGTTATATAGGTAGATTGTAGAGAGTAGGTCGCGAGGATAGTTTGTTCCCGTTTCAACCTCTTTAAAAAATGAAACTGGATGTCATGAGCATAATTCCTTGTCTTGTGTCAAGCTCGTTAAAAAATTAAACAAGGAGTCTCGAGGAAAGTTCATGTTAATAAGTCGACCTCGTTAAAAAATGAATCAGGCATGAGGACAGTTCTTTTCCTATGTCAACCTCATTAAAAAAAAAATGAATCAGTTGGTTATATAGGTAGTTAGGATATATAGGTAGATTGTAGAGAGTAGGTCGCAAGGATAGTTTGTTCTCGTTTCAACCTCTATTAAAAATGAAATTGGATGTCATGAGCATAATTCCTTGTCTTGTGTCAAGCTCGTTAAAAAATGAAACAAGGAGTCTCGAGGAAAGTTCCTGTTACTGAGTCAACCTCGTTAAAAAATGAATCAGGCATGAGGACAGTTCTTTTCCTGTGTCAACCTCATTAAAAAAAAAATGAATCAATTGTTTATATAGGTAGTTAGGTTATATAGGTAGATTGTAGAAACTAGGTCATGAGGATAGTTTGTTCCCGTCTCAACCTCTTTAAAAAATGAAATTGGATGTCATAAGTGTAGTTCCTTGTCTTCTGTCAAGCTCGTTAAAAAATGAAACAAGGATTCTGGAGCATAGTTCCTTGTCTTATGTCAAGCTCGTTAAAAAAATGAATCAAGGATTTTAGAGCACAGTTCCTTGTCTTGAGTCAAGCTCGTTAAAAAATGAATCAAGGATTTTGGAGCATAGTTCCTATAGTTCCTTGTCTTCAGTCAATCTCGTTAAAAAAATGAATCAAGGATTTTAGAGCATAGTTCCTTGTCTTGATTCAAGCTCGTTAAAAAATGAATCAAGGATTTTGGAGCATAGTTCCTTGTCTTGAGTCAAGCTCGTTAACAAATGAATCAAGGATTTTAGAGCATAGTTCCTTGTCTTGTGTCAAGCTCGTTTCAAACATGAAACAAGGATTTTGAGGATAGTTCTTTTCTTGTGTCAACCTCTTTAAAAAAATGAAACAACTCCCTTTTCGAGTTGAGTCTTTTCCAGAACTTGAAAGTAAATCTTCATTTCATCCACCTAGTTGAATGCAATGATGCTTGGGGGGCATGTACCTCTCTTTGCATCGTTATGTTGGGGGCATGCGAACTTATAACAAGCATATTTTTTCATTTCAAGCTTGTGTAAACATGAAATCAAATCCAAGCAAAGTTCTCTTTGGTTCAAGCTTGTGTAAAAACAAACCCATACCCATTTTAGATCTCATGATTGTCGTTTTTATCCGCTAATTTCTGTTAGATGAGCCTTGTTTTTTTTCATTCCATCGCCCCCATCTCTTTGGTTGATCATATGCTTTCACTTGGTTGTTTTACCTTTCCTGAGGGACCGCAGTTATGAGTGGTTTTGTTAGCCAGCCTCTTGACCATTACATGTTTGAGCAGTTCCACCATTGCTGGAACCAGTTGCTACCCTTTATACCACTCGTTCCTCTAGGACGAGTCCTCTTTAAGTCCTCTTTAAGCCTTTTTCTGACTCGTAAAATATGAAAAGATTGCCGAGTTTTTTATTTTTAAACTCGTTAAAATGGAATTAAAAAGACGGTCCAGTTACAGCTCTTTTCTGACCGTATAAACATGAAAATATCGTCGAACTTTTGTCATTTCAAGTTCGATATTGGTAATAAAACGACGTGTTTTTGATCGCTTTTTTACTTTTTCAAATTGAAGGCACTAATTATGAAAAGTACTCCTTGATTGTAATGGTCAAGCAGTTCTCTCAAGTATTATTTTATACCTTTTCGGGCTTGGGAGACAAATTTACGAAAAGGACAACCATGGAGTTTTCTTAAGTTTTTCTTCTAACTCCCTAAAATTGAAAAACACCGGGTTTCTCCTATACTGGACTCGTTAAAATTTCACAGTAAAGGACCTGTTCAATTTCAAACAGGAAAGGACCACTCCTTCTTAGGGTTCGAATCTAAACTAAGTTGGACTCATCCGAAGGATGAGCTTATAACCAAGCAAATGTTATCCTCCTCAAGCTTGTCAAAAATAAAGAGGTACTTGCCAGAAATGGTGGGGGAAAAGAGAGAAAAATGAACTTGTTTGTTGTACTTTGTGTTCCAAAAAGCTTTCCATTACTCTTGAACATGACACTTTTATTCACCTGGGTTGGGAAATCATTTGCCTAACTGTTAATCAAGCCACATTGAAAATCTTCAGCCAGTTCCCAGGTATTAGCTTTGGGTCAATTGTAACCAAACCATCTGTAGTGTCGTTATGTGTTCAAGAGGTCTGTGCAAATAAACCATTCATCTGCAAAATATCTGTCATCCATCTTTGACCATCCCTGAGTTAGTCCTTGCCAAATATATTTCTTCAAAACTTGATCTATGATTTCGTGTTGTGGGCTTGCCTATAACGGATCGCTTTCTATCGACTCCGACTCATTATCTAGAAAGATGATCTAGAAATCGTCAGTACCTTGAAATCTGCATGCCTCAATGGCAGGTTTCTCGCCTTTGACGATAGGTTGCATCATAGACCTTCGATCAAAGGATTTTGTGACGTGCTTGACATCAACTCATTCATTCACATTTCATTGATTGTACTGAGTACTTTGAGGGCCATTGACATTACTGGTGGTTCCTCTCACACTTGTTAACAGTTTATATCATTGACTGGTAATCAAGTGGTTTCTACCATGTTCAACTTCGACACATTCATTCACATGGATAGAATCCTACTAGTTCGAGAAGTAGAAATGAAGACCCTGGATCTAGTTTCCACCATCCAGGCTGTGAGGAATTTTGTTATCATTATGGATTGGACTATTCATAAACAGATGGTTGCGCCCATACTGTGTCCATATGTCTATACTTGTGATGTATTACAAAATCATTCCTGTATCATAGCAGTTTTAGATAGTTCTTAGTCAGTTTTGATCTGAGTATTGGAATGCCTACCTCAGCGAACATATTTTCACATATATATATTTTGTTTTGAATGTTTTTACAGGTTCTAACCGGGGTATCCACAGGAAGATCCTTGAAATAATAAAGTCCTTCACTCTTCTTAGATGATCAAAAACTATCCTCATCTATTATAGACTTCGCACTTTAGGGGGCAATCTGTTACACAAAAAATTGTCACCATGACTTTCTACAGTTTGTGTGAGTCCATCGCTACTCATGCATACCTCCTTTGCAAGTCTTAAGCCTCAGCTCTTCATGTCAAGCCTTGAAAATGGGAGAAAGTCCTTAAAAATCTCTAAAACTCTAGTTTCGCACTTTCTCCTAGCATTGCCTGCAGTACCGCACCCAATGGTCATGTCCCCTGCGAACTTGACCGCTATGTCTGTTAAGTGATGGGTGCGAACCCCTGTAAAAGTTAAAAAGGCATGAGTTCACTCTTAAAAACTCACCTTGGGTCACTTTTGGACGCTTCTAGAAGGAATATTACGCTAGCAAGTCCGCTCCACCTTGGTTCATCCATTCCATAACTAAGGGAGCTAACTCCATATATGAGGTGCTTATCCCATTGAAGGAGGAACTTATCCCTTCAATGGTGGACCTACAACTTCCTCCATTTGCACTATAAATTCAGGCATTGGGTTGGTTGTAGGAGAGGTTGAAAGCTGAAGATTCTTGAGGGCAAATGCTACTGGAAATTAGACTTCCTTTTTGAGCTTGTGAGAGGAGATATCACATACCTTTCATTTCATTTGGGAAGTGAGTGAGGCTTGTCAAAGTAGAGGAGACTCCTACTGGACCCTGGAAAGAGCTTGTGCAACATCAAGGCAAAGGTTGTAAGGTTCATTTATTCATAAAGTTAATACAATCAAGTTTATTTTTCTCAATGAACTGTCTCTAATGGTTTATTTTATGAGCTCCTTGATCTTCATAATGAACATGTTTTATTATAGTATCTATGCAAGTGTTCTTTGATGTGTGTTTGTTTGTGTATGCGGGTTATTAAAAGGGAACTGCTTGAAGCTGTTGGAACAAAGCTACCACAAACAAGCGTTGGACCGAGGTAGGGTTTATTACACCTCTTAGTTTTCATTTATGAATTGAAACATGTTTAGAGAAAAGTAGATTTGCTTGTGCTTCTTGTTGCTAAATATCATTTGATACTAGGGAGATCGGTCTTGTCTGCAAGAACGATTTATCCGGCCAACAACTTGGTGACCATACTCGGGACAAATCGTTCTTGCGGACAAGACCGATCTCCCTAGTATCAAATGATATCTAGCAACAAGCAGCACAAGCAAATCTACTTTTCTCTAAACATGTTTGAATTCATAAATGAAAACTAAGAGGTGTAATAGACCCTACCTCAGTCCAACGCTTGTTTGTGGCAGCTTTGTTCCAACAGCTTCAAGCAGTTCCCTTTTAATAACCTACATAAAAAAAACAAACACACATCAAAGAACACCTGCATAGATACTATAATAAAACATGTTCATTATGAAGATCAAGGAGCTCATAAAATAAACCATTAGAGACAGTTCATTGAGAAAAACAAACTTGATTGTATTAACTTTATGAATAAAAGAACCTTACAACCTTTGCCTTGATGTTGCACAAGCTCTTTCCAGGGTCCAGTAGGAATCTCCTCTACTTTACAAGCCTCACTCACTTCCCAAATGAAATGAAAGGTATGTGATCTCTCCTCTCACAAGCTCAAAAAGGAAGTCTAATTTCCAGCATTATTTACCTCAAGAATCTTCAGCTTTCAACCTCCCTACAACCAGCTCAATGCCTGAATTTATAGTGCAAATGGAGGAAGTTGTAGGTCCACCATTGAAGGGATAAGTTCCTCCTTCAATGGGATAAGCACCTCATATCATAGAGTTAGCTCCCTTAGTTATGGAATGGATGAACCAAGGTGGAGCAGACTTGCCAGCCTAATATTCCTTCTAGAAGCGTCCAAAAGTGACCCCAGGTGAGTTTTTAAGAGTGAACTCACGCCTTTTTAACTTTTACAGGGGTTCACACCCATCACTTAACAGACATAGCGGTCAGGTTCGCAAGGGACATGATCATTGGGTGCGGTACCGCAGGCAATGCTAAGAGAAAGTGTGAAACCAGAGTTTTAGAGATTTTTAAGGACTTTCTCCCATTTTCAAGGCTTGACATGAAGAGCTAAGGCTTATGACTTGCAAAGGAGGTATGCATGAGTAGTGATGGACTTACACGAACTGTAGAAAGTCATGGTGACAAATTTTTGTGTAACAGTGCTCTTTGGGATGTTGCTTCATGCTTCTTCACTATCCATTCCATAGTGAGGCCAAACAGTCCATTGAGTCTGGAGGAGTTGTAACAATATCTCCATGGGTCTTCCTCTGCCCAATGACATGCCCCATGGATCCAGTTAAACTATATTCTCGTGCAGTTATCTTTCACAAGACAATGTGGGTCATACGAATTGTAACTCCAGAGGTCCAATAGATATTTATTCATCTCCTCTACTTCGACATTCGCATGCTTGAAACTCCATATCTCATATAACCTGATCCACAATGGAAGAGCAGGCCAAGGTACCTTCTTCCGATACAACCTAGTTGTCGATCCTGCAGAGATGTGATATGATACTTCCTGCATGATGATCTTGTCCAAGGAAAACTTTGGTAGAACATGCAGAGGCTTCTCCACACTATACATCCGTATGAAGGTGTCATACGGTGAGGCATACCAATAAGCTATGTAGATCAGTGCCTTCATTGTTGCCTTCGACATGCAAGGTGGATCCTGTTCGAATATAATCTTGTAAACCGGGGTGACAAAATGATTGAACAATTGTGTGATAACTCCTCTGAAGTTGCATTCGGATAACATCTTACAATAAGTGTTCATAGAGGTCTCTCTTGGTGTCCATGCCCACTTCAATCCCGGAAACTCTAACGGGCACAGATTGCATCCAAGATGTAAGTGGACATGTAGATTTATGCTTGCATACCTTTGGGCGGTTGTCGAGCCCTTGTTACCTATTCCTTCAATTGATGAGCCAATATGTCTGACTAGTTACATGCTTTTCCTTCTCTGCCCAATTGGTCCAACGCAATCACCCAACTCTATGGGAAGGTTTCTGTGCTTTCTTGGCAATATAGATGACATGCAAATATGACCAAGTATTGATACAGCTTTTGCAATATCTTCATATTGTAGACCTGGTTGGGTGTCATTCAGAATTTAGCCGGCTCCTTCACCCAGTTCTTCAAGATATCTCTGGAGTTCGCATTGTTGTTGGGTATGTTAAATGGATTCTCCATGATAATCACGGGCTTTGACATTTAATACATCTCATCATAATCCTATGCCCTAAAGGTAGCTATCTTTGCCTCGCTAACACTGCTCAATGTCATCGTCTCGGGATCAGTGTGCAAGATGATCCAATGTATCATGTTCGCACATGGGAGCACGGGATACCTGCATGTAATCCGGTACAAGCCAGACTTGTGGATGTTCACATAAAATTGGCAATCTTCGAGGTCTTCCCAAATGTGCCTGCAAATTCATCATTGACCTCTTTCCATTTCAGCTTGATTTCCTTGTCTACAATCATCTCGGTGTCTTCATAGATTGGCAGACTTGTAGACACTCGCTCAATTGTTGCTCCAGTTGCACTTCCGTCAGTGTCCTTTGATCCTGCTCCCTTGGAGGCCATTGATCTTGAACTACTAAGAGGAGGACAAACACCTGCTAGATCTGGAAACAAAGCGACATGCATGGGAAGAAATCTGTCAGTTAAACCAAAGCAAACTGAGGAATGACATGCAACATACCTGGGGATTGACTGGCAAGGATTGCACAATTTTTCCTGGTACGCTGGGAGGTTGGCTGCCAGAACTGCACAAAAGGCAGTTTGGGTTGTCTAGGGAGGCTAGCTGGCTGCTGGAATTGCGCAATGCACAATCCAAGCTGGCCTGTTGGCTGTTGTGTACATGCGCAATGTGCAATCTTAGCTAGCAGTGGTTACAAGCCCAGTGACTGCATTGTGCAATTTTATGGGACAACATTCACTGTCCCTCAGAATTGTGCAATGCAAGACTGGAGGACAATCATTTGATAGAAATGCGCATTATGCATTTCTTGAGAGGAAGACAGAGCTTTCCCTCTCAAGATTGCGCAATGTTGTCTTGGTGAGGCAAAGTTCAGGCCAAGGCTGCCCGGACCCGTCGACGAGCAACTGAAAGCAAATGTGAATGTGAATGCATGGTGATTGTGAATGCATGGTGATACTGAGTATAAGTAGGAGTGAATGATTAGTCATGAAAGCAGTGAATGAAAGATTCATAAAATGGAACAACATGCATGTGGGTGAAGCAAGTCGTCGAATCAGTGACCGTTCATGCAAAACAGTTTCATGCATGCGACAGTAGTGAGATGCTAACGAAAACTGAAACGGTGCTAATACAAGCTACTATGCATGTAAATGATAGCAAGCATTCATAGAAATCAAGCAAACAACACTCACACAAGCGAAAAGACAAAAAACGATAGAAATGTTGCAAAAGACAAGTTAAGTTGACTTACCCATGAATAGCTGAGTTGGTTGTGTCGAAGACTCCTGGATGTGTTGTGGGATGTTAGAGCTCCAAGATCGATGTGAATAAGTGAGCTCTGAAGCATCGAATAAATAAATTTGAGGCTCATGACATGCATGCCCCAAATCTAGGAAAAGTGACACTTGGAGGAAAGATTCTAAAATGATCTTTGCATGTCACCTCCAATTGCCAAAAATAGCTCCCTAAACTCTATGGATGCTTTTTGCATATTTCTTTTTGCTATTCCGTGAAAAAGTAGCCCATGCAAGCAAGTCAAGTTTCCCCTGTCCTGGGTGGAACCGATCAACTCAATGGCACATGCAACAGCCTGCTCGGTTGAAGGGAAAAAAAGGTGCATTTATGGGAGGGAGCTAGGCTGGATTCCCAGAAGGTTTGCACAATTTATGGGCTAAGAAGCTGACTTCTGTCCAGAATTTCACAATTTCTGGGCTGAGCAGTCCTGTTGGGAGGAATTGCACAATTTCTTGAGGGAGTTGCTCAACCTGCAGGTTGACCAAGTCTGGAGAAACAACCTGTGAGGGGGATGCAACAAGCTCTCATGCACAGGCTGACAATCTGCTAGAAAACCACTGAGGCTTGTGTGCTCGACAAGGCAAGACATGTTGT
This sequence comes from Pinus taeda, assembly GCA_000404065.3. Lineage (NCBI taxonomy): Eukaryota > Viridiplantae > Streptophyta > Pinopsida > Pinales > Pinaceae > Pinus > Pinus taeda. Next base: position 135,744 of record APFE031516883.1, on the reverse strand, counting down.
TGAGGATGGTTGGTGGCAAGGATCCAAAACGAAGCTAAGGCAAAATTTTGGAGGGTGGTTGTAGCCGCTACAACATGTTGTCTTTGCAATCTAAACGTTGTTGCTGAATTCTCGGCTTGTTCTTCCTCATTCTTAGAATATACCAATATGTCATCAATGATTACAATAACAAACTTGTCCAGATAAGGACGCAACACACTATTCATCAAACACATAATTGATCATGTTAGATCTATCCGACCTATGTCTACTAGGAGACTTATTGCGAAATGCCCCATTAGTTTTTTCCTCCTGTCCATGGTCGATCCGAAGTGGCCTCTACCACTGCAATTCTAACAAACTTTGAAGTAGTATCGCATTCACCTCTGCTTGTTTCTCTTATGCTTGCAGGATTTTGTCGTTGTACTTTTTGCAATTCCTTTTTTCTTCCTTCAAGCTTCTCAATGTGTCTGCCAAGTCAGAAGAGTGCCCGACACCACGCTTCCCATCTGATTCATAGGGAGATTCTATGTATTCTACCACCTTGCTAGACATCTGATCTCTTTCCTACAAGGCATATTATGTCAGCTCAACCAAATCACAATAAACCAACGTACCTTAGCATAATTCAAGGAGGATACCTTGTATGCAAGATCATAAAATCAACATGATACATGTATAACATAATCATAACAACATATAGACATATATCGAATAAGTACATCAATACATAAACATCATTCTAGTTAGGGTCAAGTCATCAATGCAAGGCCATATCAACAATGCATGTTATGGCCTCATGGATGACAACAACCATTACTCTAATGTAAACATTATCACATGCATAAGGAATGCCTAATCAACTACACATACACATGAATGCATGTAGTCGAGCATAAGCAATCAATTCTTGTAATCAACCCTACAAGACTGATACATGTAATAAAACATCTAAGAATGCAACCTAACATACAAGGATGTAATAGGGCTGCATATAATCATATAAACAGACATATACTCCTGATGATGCATTCCACAAAATCAACATCAAGTTCCTTATGACAACCTTACTACAATCATGATCAACATGATGCAATGCAACAAGAACATGGAATGCAAGTGTAAGAGACACACATGCAACTGAGATGCATGCATTACCAACACATTCACCCAAGGAGAGTGCAACCACTCTCTGATACCAATCTGTAACACTCCCTCCTCCCAGGTCTACCCAAGCAACCGATCAGTCGAGGTAAACATGTGATAAGAGAGGTGACTATAAGGGATTCAACCTCCTTGGTGACATTAAGGAAGTGGAATTGACAAAACATATCAAACAACCCATTCACATTAGCAACAACACCCTTAGGAGACATGACAGCCACTTAGACATCCTGCCCTTGAGTCCCACTAATGTTTTAAGCCTTTTAACCCCTGGTCGCTCTCATGTTATATGCATGACAGCGTCTAGAAGGAAAAGTCGCTCTTACAAGCCTATGTGCCAACGTCCCTAGACTCTTTTTCAACAGACTTGTGCCAGCGTCCCTGAGATTTGAACCACTTTTCTATCCCAGAATCCCGACCTCTGCCTAGAACTTGTTACAACCTCCAGAATCCATCAAAGACATGATGATAAGATAAACAAATCGAAATTCAACCTCAGGGCTAGGCTTGAGCATCCCCAATCGGGATTGACATTTTGTTAAACACTTGGCATCAATGCAACCTATGGGTCTAGGATACAAGACAGAGCATTAATGACTGAAAGAACTTATTAAACATAACTAGAAGGATCACCACCTTCTCCATTGAACTGTTATAATATAAATTAGGTCTTTCATCCATCCATTTAACAATTACAAGTAAATAAATGAAATAACCATGACATGAACCAATCATATAACCATGCTTATAACCAATATAAAACCAGATAAATATTAGAGATATGATAGCCATTAAATCCACATGTAAACAAGTGAAAAATTAAGAGAAATTAGTTCAGGACTTCCACGTACCACCCGACCATAGACATGGCTGAACCAAATATCTCTTTCAGCCATTTACCCACATGCCATATTCCAAGCATGAATGTGGGATCTCGTAGAAAATCCAATCCAAGAACAACCAAGGGAATCCAGAGGTTAAACCACCTCCACCCTCACCAAACCGTGATCACACCAAACCCAGTGCTCCGATCACAACCAAATCGAACTTGGAATGCCATCCGTAATCCATCACTATCCTTTAGGATTTTTTTGTCTCCTTATCTCTTAGGCTTTACCACAATCCAATCCTAGATCACTAAGCCCTAACTTGAGACTAGTCTCTCAAGCTTTACTGCAATCCAAACCTGAATCACTAAGCCCTGAATCAAGACTTCTCCCTCACACTTTACTTTGTATCACGCCAAAACCGATCAAGGGATTCCTGGGTCTTTGGGAATGAAGCTTGAGACAACCTCCGCCCCGAATTCCAAAATCCATCCGACAAACCAAAGCTCAAATCAAGATAAACATTCCAACATACCATGGCATCCATAAAAAGGCAAGGCTAGGCAGAAAACCATTGTCATAACCTGGAAAAACCATTTCACCGACAGCAAGAGAACCATACACCAACATGCAAAGCCATGGATGTCTAAACCAGCTAGGGAATCACACATCCAAAAGGTTACCTACAAGTATTCCTGTTGAAGTTCCATGGTCCTACTCTTCTTCCTTGATCCTTTCTTTCCTTCCTTTCCCTTTACTTGATTTTCCTTTCTTGCTCCAAAGCTAGAGTGCTCCAAGAAAAATCCAAGTGACCAAGAGTGACAGAGAGAGATAATAGTGAGAGAGCTCCAAACTTGAACTGAAAAAAGGTTACCAACTAGTCCTCAGAGGTTTTTTTATTAATGAGGCCTCTAATTTCTTCATTTTCCATTATTTTCCTTCAATTTCCTCCTCACATGCAACTTGTGACTTTTTGCCTTACTTTTCTCCTAATTTCCTTTATTTTCATAAATAAATGTGCCAAGAACATTTTTTTTCCTTTTAATGCCTTTGTCTTAGCCTTTGCCAATTTTCCTTAGCCAAAACACACATCCAGTGATGCCCACTAGGATATCCTTGCCCAACATTCAGCTTGGAATAAGTGTCCCTTAATCGTGGTCTAATTTTTCCTTTATTAACTTTTATTACATCAACTTTTCACAAGGGTTATTACACCAGGCATCTGTCATATGGACGATAAGATTCGTGATCAAGTTGTTTCTATTTTTATTGACACTTGATCTAATTATAATTATATGAGTCCTGACTTGGTTGAGAAGTGTGGTTTGAATAAAGAAGTGCATGCATAATCTTGGTTAGTATAGTTGGCTACAGGTACAAAGAAGAGATTTCATCATTGGGTAAGAGCTTGGTAATTTGAACTGAATGGTATGCCTACATCAACACATTTGAATGTATTGTCATTGGGATCATACAATATGTTTTTGGGTATGCACTAGTTTTATCTGCATAGGACCAGGGTGGATTGTTATGTCAAAGCTATCAAATGCTTGGATGACAATGAAGAGTAAAGAATCTTACATGGTAAGAAGCATGAAACATTAGTTAGGATGCTGATAGCTTTGCAAGCAAAGTGCATTCACAAAAAAGGGTGTGTATTATTTGTAGTACATAATCTCTAGTGACAAAGGTAAGGAGGATGAAGATGCAAAGGTATTGAGCAGGTACCCGGTTTAACAGTAGTTTCAGGATGTCTCTCAAACAGAGATTTCAGAGTTCTCGCCTCACATATAAGTGGACTTTTCTATTGAGTTGGTACCAGGGGCAGCGCCAACATTAAAGGCACCTTACAGGATGAGCACTCTAGAGCTAGTGGAGTTGAAGTTGTAGTTGAAGAAAATGCTTGACAAAGGATACATTAGGCCAAGTGTATCTCCTTAGGGTGTACCGATATTGTTTGTGAAGAAGAAGGATGGTACTCTCAGGTTATGCATTGAACATGTAGTGGAACAAGGTGACCATCAATAATAGGTATTCATTCCCAAGGATTGATTACTTATTTGATCAGTTGAAAGGAGCAACAGTATTCTCAAAGATTGATCTGAGATTCAAATATCATCAAGTACGCATCAAGGAAGAGGATATTTATAAGACAACTTTCAGGACTAGGTATAGGAATTATGAGTTTGTTTTAGTTCCATTTGGCTTGATTAGTGCTCCAGCGACCTTTATGTGCTTGATGAATACTGTGTTGTGTCCTTATCTGGACAAGTTTGTTATTGTATTCATTGATGAGATCTTGATATATTCTAAGAATGAGGAAGACCATGTCGAGCATTTAGAAACAGTATTGAGATTGTTGAGAGAGTATCAGTTGCATGCTAAGCTTAGTAAATGTAGTTTCTTTCAGACCAAGGTGAATTACTTGGGACATGTAGTTTCCAAAGAAGGCATAGCATTGGATCCATATAAGATATGGGCTATCATGGAGTCAGCAACTCCTAGAAATGTGGAAGAGGTAAGATCATTTATTGGGTTAGCAGGTTATTATAGGAGGTTCGTCAGGAACTTCTCCTGAATTGCATATCCTATTACATCACTATAGAGGCAAGGTAAAAACTTTGAATGGACAGAGGAATGTGCAACAAGTTTTGAGAAGTTAAACCATTTATTGAAAAATGCTCAAACGTTAAAGATTGCAGATCTGGACAAAGAGTTTGTGGTATGTACAGATTCTTGCAAGAGAGGACTTGGTGGAGTCCTTATGCAGGAGGGACAGGTAGTGTGCTATGAGTCATGAAAACTGAATGAAAAAGAGCAAAACTATCCAACACAAGATCTTGAGTTGGCAGCGATCATTCATGCGTTGAAGATGTTGAGGCATTATCTTCTTGGCAGGAGGTTTGTATTGACGAGTGATCATAGTGGCTTGAGCTACTTGTTTGACTAGTTGAATTTGAATGCTAAGCAAGCTAGATGGTTGGCCATGATTAGTGAGTTTGACTTTAAGATCAGGTGCATCAAGGGTAAAAAGAACAGGGTCACAGATGCTCTTAGCAGGCGGGTACAGGTAAATCACATTGCAACTATGAGTTCTTATGGGACAGATCTCCAATATCATATCTTACAGGCACGTCAACAGGATAACAGGTACATGGAGCTCAGGGACAGGTTACAACAAGTACAGGTACGGGTACAGGTACAAGTAGTGGTACAGGTGCACAAGATGTGGACTATTATCTCTCACCAAATGGCTTGATCATATTTAACAACAGAATATATGTGCCATACAGTAGTGAACTCATGAAGATTATATTGAGGGAGTTTCATGCAAAACCATATTTAGGACACCCAGGATATCAGAAGACATTAACCGCAGTGAAGAAGTTCTATTATTGGCCAAACCTAAAAAAAGGATGTGGCAAAGTTTGTGGCTAGATGTTTGGACTCTCAGTAGGTGAAGGCAGAGTGTAAGCATCTAGGTGGACTATTACAACCGATTATGATTCCAGAGTGGAAATGGGTGGTCATTTCCATGGATTTCATTATAGGTTTGTCGAGGACACCTAGACAACATGATTCCATCATGGTTGTGGTGGACAAGTTGACAAAGGCATCACACTTATTTCAAGTGAAGTCTACTTATTCAGCTAATGATGTAGCACATGTATTCATCAGGGATATAGTGAGGTTGCATGGTGTTATAAAGAATATTGTGTCAGACAGGGATGCAAATTTCACTTCTAGATTTTGGAAAGAGTTGTTTGTAGGTTTGGGTACAAAGTTTGCCTTCAGCAAATATTATCATTCGCAGACAGATGGACAAATAGAGAGAGTCAACATGATATTGGAGGACATTTTGAGGATGTATGTGATGCATCGGCATATGAGATGGGAGGAGTATCTTATGTTGGTTGATTTTGCTTATAATAATGGTTACCGGGATTCTTTAAGGATGAGTCTGTTTGAGGCACTCTATGGGCAGAGTTGTAATACTCCCATTAGTTGGAGTGACCCGGTGAACAAGATATTGATTGGACCGAATATTTTAGTAGAAATGGAACAGGAAATGCAAGAAATCAAGAAGAATCTAATGGTAGTACAGGACATAAAAAAGCTATGTAGATCAGAACAGGTTGTTTAAGGAGTTTTAGGTTGGGGAAAAGGTGTACTTGCGCATCAAGTGAAATAAAATATCTTTGCGGATTGGATCGCGTGCCAAGATGGAACCTCGGTTTTGTGGACCTTTCAAGATACTTGAAATTATCTTACCAGTATCATATCGACTTGCACTACCTCTAACAGTGAAAGTCCGTGATGTTTTCCATGCGTCATTGCTTAAGAAGTATGTTAAAGATGTTGATGATGTGATTGACTGGTTTGTATTACAGGTGGATCAAGAAAAAGAATTCCAGCCTAAACCACATTATATATTGCAGAGAAAGATACTCATGCTCTAGAAACAAACAATCACGAAGGTTAAAGTGTAGTGGAAGCACTTTGGGCCCCATGAAGGTACATGGGAGATGGCGAATCAGATCTGGGCTATGTATCCTTCCTTATTCGCTAGTTGAGCGAATGTTTTTGGTATGTGTACTTATTTATATGGATGTAAATACCACCATTAGTTGTGTTATAAAGCTCCAATAAGCAGTATGAGTGTCATGTCATTATGGTTATTGTGTAGTTCTTTTGTCATGTTGGTTTTCTTCTCAGTAGGTTGATCATTGTAAATACTACATCGAGCTAAGTTATAAGCCCCATAGGCAATATGTTTTTCTTTCAGTAGTCTTGTTGGTTGTAAGTATCATTGAACACAGAGGACAATGTTCCCCTAGGGGAAGGGTTCTGTAACAGCGCTGGTGAAAATTCCATGTAATAAAAGTTAATAAAAGAAAAATAATAACCACGGCCATGGGACACTTATTCCAAGTTGAATGTTGGGCAAAAACATCCTAGTGTGGGTGTTCATTTGGTTATTATGGCTAAGGAAATTGGAAAAAGCAATGGCAAAGGCTTTGGAAAGGCAAAGTGGCATTTATTGGAATTTATTTATGAAAATAATGGAAATTAGGAGAAAAGGAAGGTGAAAGGTCACAGGTTGCATGTGAGGAGGAAAATGAAGGAAAATAATGGAAAATTGAATAAAATAGAGGCCTCATTAATAAAAAGGCTTCTGAGAATTAGTTAATGGCTTTTTGTCATACCAGTTTTGGAGCTTTCTCTCTATTCTCTATCTCTCACACTCTTGGACACTTAGATTTTTCTTGGAGCACTTCAACATTGGATTAAGAAAGGAAAAGAAGGCAAGAGGAAGTAAAGATCAAGCAAGGAAGAGCAAGATCTAGCAGCTACAACAGGATTATTTCGAGGTATCGATTTGCATGTGTGATTTCCTTGCTAGATTTGGCATGCATGGTTATGCATGTGTATTCTTAGTTCTCGTGTTGTCATGGGCATGGGTTTTGCCAAGCGTGACAGTGTTTTTCAACCTAGCCTTGCCATTTCCGGATAGCCATGGTGTGGTGGATTATTTTGTATGTGGTTGAGATGGATTATCGGATGGACTTGAAGCTGAGTGGGGTGGTCCTAGGATACACAGTAAAACCTGAATGTGAACACCTCAATTGGGCCTAGGAATCCCCTGACTGGTAATGGTGGGATACACGGTAAAGCTCATTGATGATTACCCTTGATTGGGCCTAGGAATCCTGAGATGGGATACATGGTGAAGCCCAGAGGGTGGAGACCTCATAGGCCCAGGAATCCCTTTACCGATAATGGCAGGATACATAGTAAAGTCGAGAGGTTGGGACGAACAAATTCCTCACGTTGTAGGTGGAGAGATCTGGTGGCATCCATGCTTCTTTTTGGACTGGTGATCTGATGAGGATTGCGGTAAAGCTAATATTTTATGTTTATTGTTTATGTCCTAGTGATCCGATGGGGATTGCAGTAAAGCCTGGTATTATATGTTTATTGTTTATGGCCTAAGGATCCAGTGTGAATGGCCGTAAAGCCTGGTTCTATTGTTGAGGGTGTGGTGGTGTAGCCTCAGGAAGCCTTGGTCAATTTTGGTGATAAGTCCCACATTCATGCTTGGAATATGGCATGGGGTGATTGGCTGAAGAAGTATTTGGTTCATCCAATCTACGGCTAGGTGGAACGTCGTAATCCCATATCAGGTTAACTTTTGCATTCATTAATGATAACTATTTCTCCTTGGTGTTTTATGAGCAAATGTTCTGGTTCATATGAGATATTTATGGCTGATGTATCCTGATATTTTTTTGATTATATGATGGTTATGAGCATGTTTTATGACAGTGATGATGTATGGTTCTCATCACGTTTTGATTTGTAAATGTATGTACAATGAATATATGATAATGCATCTAATGTGATAAGGCATTAATGCTTCGTAGCGATTCTCAAATAAGTATGAGACCCCTATGCTTAGATCTGTTGGTATGACCTATAAAATGCATATTTGTGAAATGTTTGTGGAAATCCCTATCATGGCTAGTAGGGGTACAGTCAAGTATTTGTTCAAGTATTTGCATTTGTATCATTGTTTCGATGTTACTTTTCATTCCTGAAAGTTTCATGGATTTTTGGGCAGTGGCTTAAGTCATGGCCCAAAAAAAGTGGCACAGAATCTCAGGTCACAAGCTCAGAACTAGCTAAAAAAGACCCCAGTCACTTGCATGTTCATGTTGTGAGAGTGACTAGAGGGCCCCAGTCGCATGCATGCTCATGTTATCGGAGCGACTAAGGCTCTAGGGTAGTGAAGTGTCAATTTGTTGTAGGGATTGATCACCTAGAAGGGTTGGTTGGTTCCTGTAGTTTTTGTGTTATGTGCAGAAGGTTAGATTAGTTGTGTTGTGTTAGTTCCACTTCCTTAAGGTGACATAGAAGGTTGAATCAAATTATAGTAGCCTATTGTCACATGTTTACCCCAACGAACTGGTTAACTTGGGTAAATGTGGGAGGAGGGTGTTACACCCAACTATCAACCATTGTCCATTTTCACTAACCATGCATGTTTTAAAATAAAATACTCTTGACCAAAGCATATATAATAATTGCCAAATTGTCAATTGGGTCTTGCTCGAGTGGTTGGGAGGAATGATTGTTATCCTTCCTACTTTGGTTCAACTCCTACAAGTGACATGTTTATCTTTAATGGGTATATTATTGTAATATCCTTGAGAAAAATGCTGCAAAGTCATGAGCTTTTGAATATCTAGTTATACTAGGTATCATCCTTGAGATGAGGGGAAGTACTTGGTGGGTTTCCTAGGGATATGCATTCCACAATAAATAATAATAATAATAATAATAGTGGTCAAATTGTACCATCTATTTTCCCAAAAATACTATTGTTGGCGAATAAACAAAATATATTAGAACTCCTTGCATCAACTACAATATTTCACATGGTAAAGATTTGTTATGATAATTGTCTTTATACATAGAATTATTAATCTAGATTATAGTCAATACATTAGTTGGAATTGGGATCAATTCCAAAATATCATTGTTAGGTCCATATACTACTAATGTAACCCCTTATTGTTATTAGTACAACCCCCTTATTATATTGTTGTGCCCATGTAGTCCCCATATTGTTATTATTGTGCCCCATAAAAGCCCAC
>APFE031516883.1:89442-122108 GCA_000404065.3 Pinus taeda | reverse complement strand
CCTATATATAGAAAGGAGGTCTTGTCATTTGTATCATCCAAGAATTGTTCATTTGTGTAACGTAAAGGAGGTTGCCCCCTCGAAGAGGCTTATTTCTAAGGCATTTATCTATCTTTTCTATCTTTTTGTGAGTTGGTTTCATAACACTCATCCAACAATTTGATGGTTGGATGCTCCTTAATGGCTAGGAAGGCCAATATAAACTATAAGGATTCTTTGTGTTTCTCTTTAAATATGATGATCAAGCCTTGTTTATGGTTGCATTCCTCTTGCTACTTTTTCCCTTTCAACGCATCAACATCTTCTAACAAATCATGTAAAACTAACACCATGAATGTAAATTCAATATGATGTTAAAGCTTGGCTTTATCACAAATGTGGAGCCAAACCTAAATATATTACTTGAAATTACATTTCATTCCACTCAAAACATATTTGTAATTAGACTAATATAGTGAGCATTATCACATGCAAGGGAGAGTTGGATATTAAAAGCTCAATAAGTGCTAATTAACCTATTACAAGATGGAAATGACTGTGAAAATTTAAATTCTAGAATCCTACTGCAGCAATTGGTATTATTTCTTCTGAAGAACAAGGTTTTTTTGAACAGGTTTCCCACGCGGTTTACCTCGGTGGCCATGGCTAAGCTTTGGGAGCTAGTTGTTGTGGGTCTGAAGCCGTTGGAGTCTTTAGAAGTTCTATTTACATTTCGGTATGAATGGAGATAGGTGTATGTGAAGCATGGGAGTGGCATTTTGGAAAGGAGTCGCTGGAAACAGAACCGTCGCCCGAAGACCTCCTTGCTTGTTGGGGACTTGACGACACCGAGGAGAACCTGCAATATTTTTTTCCGAAGCATCCAGGAAAGTCAGCAAGCTTGGAAAAGACAGTGGAAGCAGGAGTAAGGAAAAAAGATGCCCTCGATCGGAGAACTGGGAAAAATATGATGCTGAAAGGATTGTTTCCCAGCTCAGCTAGGCCCACGACCATAGAAGAAGTGGGAAGGGAGTTGAATGATTCAGGACAAGAGGGACGAAATCAAAGACAGTTCTCAGCATCGGCTGGTGGGGGTTCTAGGATGGCCGAGGAGCTAAAGGAAGGCAAATTTCTACAGCCGGAAAGGCGTTCTGAGTCATTTGAGGCAGTAGAGGGAGGAGGCAAGACGGAGGAATTGGGTGGAAAGAGGAAGAAGTCCAAAATCTTCCGGAAAAAGGCGGAGAGACCTAGCTATGTTTTTGGAGTAGATATCCATATAGATCAGGTGTTGGAAGCTTCAGAAATCCTTTTAGTTGGCAGAGTCCGTGGAAGGAAGTTCTCGGTGGCCTTTATCAAGCAATGGGCTCTGGCTGAATGGAAAGAAGCTCTGGGTCAACCAGAAGAGGTAAATATGCTTGACATAGGCTGGTTCTATATTCGGTTTGGGCAAAACGAGCATGTTGAATGGGTGTTGGCAAAGCACTGGAGCCTAGGGAAGAGGCCTATCTTATTTAGGAAATGGTCACCTCTTTTCGATGCCTAGAAAGAAAAAACAGAGGAGTTTCCAGTTTGGGTCAAGTTAATGGGTCTTCCTATTCATTTATGGACTGACTCGGCCTTCTCCTCTATCGGAAACACTCTAGGTAAGTTTCTTGATTCAGATAAATCTTATTTACACACTCATGACTGGAGCGTTGCCCACCTTATGGTAAGTTTAAACCCCAAAGACGGTCTGGCAGATGCTATGCTCCTGAAGTATCGGGGTCTTGAGTTTGTTCAGACCCTGGACTACGAAAACCTTCCTTTTAGATGTCATCGATGTCAGGTTTACGGACATCTGGCCCGAGAATGCCCTCTTGGTCGTCATCGTCATCGAAGGCAGAGGAAAAATTGGATTAATCTTGAGGAAAAGGAAAAAAAGAAGATAACCTCTCAGAAGGAAGAGGCTCATCTCAAGGAGGCTGAAGCTTTGGCAAGCGTTCAGGAGTTGGGTCCGGAGCACGTGGGAGGAATTGGAAATGTTTAGCCTGAAGTGATAGCTAGTGCTTCTGTATCACTTTCGCTCTTTTCAGCCAGCTTCTCAGCAGTCCTTGTAATGGACAGATCCATTCAGGTGTTGCCCCTCCCTCCTCAATCCTCTCCCCTCCGCCCTTCAAGCGCTCTGCATGTTTCTTGTAGGGGTGAGGTGGGTCAGGCCAGCCAACTCTCAATCAATATGCCAGACCTGAAGATGGGACTAGCACCATCAGATAGTGCTATAATGACAGTTCCACATCCTCCTACTCACATCTCTACTCGTCCTCCTAGAGATGGAGGCCTTGAACCTCACTACAACCTAAGACCTTTAGCCACCAGGAAAGGGAAAGGACTGGTTGTAGGCGATTTGGAGATGGATGAGGTGTTTATAGGTCCAAGAAAGTTAAGAGGGAGGAAATCAGATTTGTCGAAGGCAAAGTTGAAGGCTATTATCGATGTTGCTGGAGGGAAACAGATGTCACTGCCAGGGGTGCTTAGAGCAAAGCAATCACCCACTGAGGATTATAGATGATCATTTTATCCTACAACTGCAGGGGTTTAGCTAGTCCCCCAAAAAACTAGCTCTGAAGGATCTGGTTAGGTCCAACAAACCTGATATTCTTTTTCTTCAAGAAACGCTTGGGAAAGGAGAAGAAATTACAGGCTGTCTTTATAAGCTTCTGTCGGGTTGGAGTTTTCATGCGATGGATGCGAATGGACACTCGGGAGGTGTTTTGGGGTTTAATGTGAAGGTGGTGCGTGAAATCTCCTCCTGGGATTCAGAAAACATTTTGGTCGTGGAACTCTTCTCCAACGAACTCTGCATTCCTTTTTTTTTCCTTAATATCTATGGTCCTATCTCGGAGCGGGAGAAGTTCTGGAATTATTTCTTCTCTAAGTCTTTTTTGGTGCATCCAAATCTTATTATTGGAGGAGACTTCAATTTTTCCCTGGGCCTGACTGAATCTTGGGGGGTCAATGCTAGAGCTGATCCCCTTTCTGCACTCTTCCAACAGAAATTGGCCTCATCACTCCTCATGGATGTTACCCCTTCAAAGTTGCGTCCCACTTGGAGGAACCGTAGAATAGGAGATGACTAGATAGGGAAAAAACTAGATCGATTTTTGATAAGTGATTTGCTGGCTGAGAAATTACAGGCATTCAGGCATTGGGATGGGGATGGTGGTCTTTCAGATCACTTACCAGTTTTCCTGGAAGTGAAGGGAGATATAACCAAGCCAGGTATTCCTTTTAAATTTAACTCCTCTTGGATTATGGATGCATCATACACTAGTCTCTTTCATAATACTTGGAGGAAAGTTGTTGACAATGGAAATGAGAACTGTAGTCAACTTTTTATGGAAAATCTCTTAAGGATGAAGGCCGCCTCCAAACTATGGGCTCTCCAAAAGAAGCTGAAGGAAGAAGAATCAATGCAAGCTGTTAACTCAGAACTGGCCCTCCTTGAAGATCCAAATAGTTTTGGCTATGGTACAGGGGAGTCTCGACCGAGAATCCATGAGTTGGAGATGAAAAGAAGGAGAATTCTTCAGCTCAGGGAACAAAGCTTGCGTCTTAAAAGCAAAGCGATCTAGTTGCAGGTCGGGGATGAAAATTCCAAATTTTTTCAGAATTATGCCAAAGGGAGAAAAAACTCAAATACAATATGGGAAATGAAGAAAGCCAATGGTGAATTAGCGCTTTCTTTCGATGAGTTGGCCACTGAGGGGGTTAATTATTTCAAGAACCTGTTTAAAGCTCTAGACGAAGCCTGAATCGCAGAAGTTATAAGGGTTGCACAGATTTTCCCAAGGTTTATAGAGGAGGAAGATAATGACTCCCTCATGGCACCTATTTCTAAAGAGGAGGTTGAAAGCGTCCTTAAATCGATGCAAAGGGACAGAAGCCCCAGTTCGGATGGCTGGACGGTAGAATTCTTCCAGCACTTCTTTGAATTCATTGGAGATGAGTTAGTGGCTGTAGTGGAAGATTCCACGTGTTCAGGCTCTATCTATCAACCTTTTAATGCAACATTTCTAGAACTCATTCCCAAATTTGATCTTCCAGGTTCTTTTGGCGATTTCAGGCCTATTTCTTTGTGTACATGTGTTTACAAAATTATTGCTAAAATCATTGTTGTCTGGCTAAAACCCTTCCTTTCTAAAAATGTTTCTTCGGAGTAGTTTGGCTTTTTAGACGGCAGACAAATTCATGAAGCTGTGGGCATTGCTTAAGAAACGCTCCACAGTCTTAAAGCTGGAAAGAAAAAAGGAGTCGTTGTGAAAATAGATTTATCGAAGGCTTACGACAGAATTAGTTGGCTATATCTTAGACTTTTGTTAACTCATCTTGGGTTCAGTTTCGAATTTGTAAGATGGATTATGAGCTGTGTTACGTCCTCCTCCATGGTTGTCCTGATTAACGGTGCAACCTCCAGTTTCTTTAGCCTTGAGCGTCCGCTCTCCCCCCTCTTGTTTTTGTTGGCAGCTGATGGTATCAGTCGTTTGATCCAAGAAGCAAAAAGACAAGGTTCTCTGAAAGGAATCGAAGTTGCCCAAAATTTCTGGGTCACTCACCTACTCTTTGTGGATGATATAATCCTCTTAAGCAATGGCAGCCGCGAGGACTGTAGGTCGCTCAAGAGGATCTTGGACCTCTTTCTGAAATCTACTGGCTTATGCATAAATGAGAGAAAATCTACTATTACTTGCTCAGGTCTGGTTAGAGAGGAGGTGCGCAGGGTGGCTTTGGTTCTGAATTTTGAAGTTAAATCGCTCGAGGACTCCTTTAAATATCTGGGGTTCTATCTGAAGCCAGACAATTACAGGATAAAAGATAGGCATTGGATCCTTGCAAAATTGGAATTGAAACTAAAACATTGGAGCCACGAGTGGCTCTCTCGGGCTAGAAGGCTTGTTTTAATGAAATCAGTTCTGATGGCAATCCTAGTCTACTGGGCTAGTCTGACCTGGGTGCCCAAAGGAATTCTAAACTCAATTGAGAAATTATGTAGCAGTTTTATGCGGGCCAGTTCTAAGTCTGAGAGAGTTACTCTGTGGATCACTTGGGAAAAAATAGCTCGCCCTAAAGAGTGGGGAGGCTGGGGTATAAAAAACCTCGCTTGTTTTTCTCAAACTCTTGCAGCAAAGTTAGCTTGGAGGATCATTACTACGGAAAATATGTGGATTGCTGTGACTAAAAGAAAATACATAGATCCATTAACAACGCTTGATTGGATCAGACTGCCGCAAAAGTCATCCAAAAACTCCTCAGTGGTCTGGAAAGTAGTGGTTGCATCAGTTAACATCATAGAGAAGGGTTTGGCCTGGAGTGTGGGAGAAGGTATACAGATCCGTTTGGGATGAGATCCCTAGATAGGCTGTTCAGAAGGATTTACTCTATCTCAGAGATTGGTCGAGGCTTTAAACGAAAGGGGTTTATACACTCTGAATCAGGTAGCTGATCCTCGGGCTTCTACCATCTAGAATCAAGGGTGGCTTCAGGGAAGAGACTTAAATCTGATCGATGATAGGCTGGAGGAATGGGATAGGTATACAAGGGACCCCCTCAACTCCTCAGTCAGGCTTTCTGACTCCCCGGAAGAGCTAAAATGGGTTTTCGCTCATAATGGTCTTTATTCTCCAAAGGCGGGTTACAATTGGATGATGTCTCAAAAAGGTTGGGGGAATCCAGATTGGTGGAAAAAATCGTTATGGAAGTTAAAAGGACCAGCTAAATCAAAATTGTTCTTCTGGTGTGTTCTACTCTAGAAAGTTCCTACGTGGGATTTCCTTCAAAAGAGAGGTAGGATCGGTCCTGGCAGATGCCCCCTGTGTAAAGACAGTGCCGAAACAGTTCAGCATTTGTTTCTCTTTTGCCCTTTTAATTCCAGCCTTTGGGCTGAAATGCTAAGTATGATAAATATTCCTTACAAATGGGAAGGGCAGGGGCTCTTAGATGCCTGGCAGAGATGGTGGAACGATTCCTCAAACGAAAGAGAAAGAACCATTCCGCTACTCATCACCTGGGGGACTTGGCTAGCTAGAAATCAAGTTATTTTCAAGGATTCTGTCTTCCCTATTGGAATACTGGTCGTAGAGGGAGTTGCCATTTACGAAAGTATTCCTATTCCCCAAGCTCTTTCTTCTTCCAGAGCTGTTTGTCCAGAACTCATTAGATACTTTATGTCGTGGGCTTATTTTGATGGGGCCTCGGATATCAATGGTCGTTGTGGGGCAGGCTTGATCATCCACTTTTCAAAGGAGAAGGTTGTTAAAGCCTCAATAGGTCTGGGATAGGGCTCCAATAATTTTGTTGAATTGAAAGCTTTACATCTCCTTCTCAACTGGCTTATTCTCAGAAATGTGAGAGAAGCTCAGATCTTCGGGGACTCCATGAATGTTGTGAAGTGGTTTAATGGGGCTCAATGATGTAGCAATCTTACTCTGTTTAGAGAAGTTTCCCGCCTCAAGAGTCGGTTTATGGATATCTCTCTTAGTCACATCTTCCGGGAAAGGAACTTTGACGCAGATCGTCTTTCCAAAGCTGGAGTTGAACTTGAGATGGGGTCATGGTCTGTCTCGGAGGTTGAAAATGGGGTGGTTCGATCAGTCGAATAGCCCATCTTTGTATAATTATCTGCTCTGTTCTTCGGTCCTTGTAAATAATCTGTTTGGATCTGCTCCCTTCCTTGTTTTTCTTCTTTCTGTATTTTTCATGCCGGTTCCTTGGGCTGTTATTTTGGTAGCCCCGGAAGCTGCTCGCCTTTATTTTTTCTCTTTAGCGCACAAATCCATCTAGTTTTTACTGTGGATTCCTGTGGTCTTACTTTCAATTTGGGATGTGGTTGTTTCCTGCGTGGTTTTGTTTTCTCGGGAAGCGTGCGTTCTAGGAGGAGGTTTCCTCTGTGCGGTGGCTGGCTTAATTTATCAGTGAGCTGGCTTGGCAGTCGGCTGCGACTTTCCCCGCTTACTGGTGGTTACAGTCACAACATTTCGCTTACATCTCTTATGTAATTTCCCTTTTTTTTAATAAAAGGATGGTCTTTTAAAAAAAAAAAAAAACTGGTATTATTTCTTCTAATTGTTAATTAATTAACAATTTATTTGCTACAACAAATATCAAATAAATCACACTGCAACCTTCACAACTAAAATTGTGAAAAATAATAATGCTAGAAATTGAGGAATATGCTAGCACACACACAAATTTGACACACTTATTTTTGGCCCTAAGTCCTTGGAAAAACCTAAATTGGGAAAATCAGTGCAACAACTGAGGGTTTTTATTATTTGCAACAATGAAATTATCTGAGTAAAATCTAGATGCCAAATATTGGTTATCCTGCAGAGTAAATACTAGCAAAAGTTATTTCAAGGAAATTTCCCTCACTTTGAACAATATCAGCACTTGATTTCCTCTCAAAAGCAAGTCAAACACCTAGTTTTGTGTAGGACCTACGTCACCTTTGCGCAGTCCCTTAAATGCCTCGACTGAGAACTTTTGCAAATCAAGTCATCTTGCATGTTGTTGACTGGGAAACTAACTCTTTGGCACTTTAGAAATGTCTTGCAGCCTCTACAACTGATAACCAGCTTCACCTCAACAAAATTGAACTACCCTTTGAAGCTTATGCCCTGCCTCTGCATAGCCTTTAGAGAAATTTTGGCCTTTCTGCAATATACTCATTAGATTTGGAGAAATATCCTTATGGCTTCATTGTCCTTGCCCCTCTTTGTCTCTGCTTCCTTTCTGAAGTTTGAATTCTTCTCGCAACAACTGCTCTCTGGAAAAATCAAACTCTCCAAGGAAATCGATCTCAATTGTGTGTGTTCTCCATCTACCCATCAACTTATTCTTATAATATTTCATTGGGACTCCAACGACCAAGATTAAATCTTAATCGATGGTTAATATTATTTCCATGTCGATCTGTGTGAGTTTCTAGATGGTTCACACATCATCTCAATTAATTATGATTAATTAACCCCTTTTCCTAAGTTTAGACTTAGGAAATATTTAAAAATAGGCTAGTAATCTAATTGAGACACTTCTAGTGGAATTTCCAAAAATGATTTATGGGTTATGGAGAACTCCTTTGCTTTAACCTCTCCACAAAGTTTATATACTAGAACACCTTTGATGCTACAAAAAACTAACACTCCCTCTTAGTGAGGAAGGTGTTATAATGTTGCACTATTGCTACAACACCCTATCTTTGTATCACCCTTTGTCATGCTACTGATGTACAACCACTACAACTGACTGACATTGCCCACCAACCACTACACAACTCTGATGTTGCATCTGTGTTGACATTGCTATACTTCTGCCAACTCTGCATCTACAGTGCAACTCCCTCTCATTTGTTGTTGCTACAACTGTAACTGAGAAGAATCCTAAATATTTAATCAATTGCCTGCTACATCTATCTCATGAGTCCTAACTGCTACTAGCCATTGTATTGTCCATTAAGGAATCTGCGTTGTTGTTGACTCTGCATTGTGCCACTTTGCACTGCTTCCAACACTACACGACGCTCCTCAACACTTGACTACTACTAGTCTGCAACTGTCACTCCGGGATCCGGCTGTGTCACTAACATTGATCCATCCTACTATTGAATATTGTGGGACCCTGTAGGAAGGTAATGATCCATGAGGAGGACACCTCAAGGATCATGCTCATGTATGTGTTGCTTTGGGAGTATAATTCTAGATCACCCCACCTCTCTCCTGGAGGTATAGCTGCAAACATCAAGAAATTTTCCTCCAGTCTGGAGGACAACTTATCTATATCTGCGAACACTGACGAATGGTCCTCATTGTCCCGCTTGACCTTATTTATGAGAGAACATTGCGTACTATAGCGGCTAATATTCCCACACCTGAAGCACTTGACCTTAGATAGGCGATTCTTCTTCTTCTTCTCCCCATGTCCCTGACTGGGACCCTTTGATGCAAGCGCCACATTTTCCTCCTCGTTCTCACCCTTCACACCCTTGTTGTTGTTGTTGCTGATGGTACTCTTCAATAGAGCACACCTCAACTCCTCCTATTGTAGGTCTACCCACATCCTGTCCCATCTAGTGAATGTGCCTCTGCCCACGATACTTTGAACAAACACCTGCCAATCCTCTGGGACACTATTGAGTGCCAATATTACAATCTTTGTGTGTTGGGGAACTTCCCCAAATGATACTATCTGATCTTGAACCTTTTGAATCCTAGTGAGGAAGGGATCCATGCCTTCACCCTTATGCATCTTGATGCTCCTCATCTTCTCCTAGAGAAACATATTTCGCTGCTCGGAAGTACCCTGATATAGCTAGACGAGAGCATCCCACATCTCCTTGGCAATTTTCTTACCAGATATATGTGAGACTATATGGTCCTGGACTCCATCCAGGATCAACCACTTTTCCTTCACCATTTCGTTCATGTACGCCTTTAGTTGATTTTCATCTTGGGGAAATGCTACCACATTCTCTGCATAGGTATTTAGGCCATATTCATCTAGTAGGAAGGACATTCTAGCCTTCTGGGTGACAAAGCTGGAGGCTTCCTCCAACCTATCCTAATCTCTAAGCTTAGTTGTGGCCATCCCTAAATCTGGTCAAAAATCTCCCTCTCTCCCTTTGCTCAATTGTTGGATTTTTTATTTGTACTCCGAGTTGGAGTGAGAAAAATTTCTCACGACTACTGCCAATCTACAACTAGAAAATCAGATCTCTAAAACCTGAAATCCCTTGAGAGAAATTTCCCTTAGTATGTGTTATTTCTCTTCCACCTGACGTTGATTATGCTTTTGCAAACTGTTGCAAAACTCTCTGCACCCAAACAAGGAATCTGATTAGCAAAAATCTGAGTTATTGTTGCTCCCTCTACCCGTTGGAATCACTCAACTAGAAAGATGATTTTTTCTACTAGCTTGCACTGAAAAAATCAAATTTCACCAAGTGACTCGATATGCTTGGCTTAGGCTCTGCATAGCCTCTAAAAATTCGTCTTACTGCTCCCTTAGAACAATGAATATTTTCTTCCACTTCTAAGCTTCCCCATCCGATCAATCACGCTCTGATACCATGTGAAAATTTCAAGTTTGAAATCCTATTACAACATTTATAATTAATTCTTCTAACTTTTAATTAATTAACAACTTATTTGGTATGAAAAATATCGAATAAATCACACTGCAACCTTCAGAAATAAAAATAAGGAAAATAATAGCACTGGAAATTGAGAAATATGCTAGCACACACACAAAATTTGACACACTTATTTTTGGACTAAAGTCCCCGGAAAAACCCAACTTGGGAAAATCAGTGCAACAACTGATGGTTTTTAATATTATGCAGTAGTGAAATTATCTTATTACAATCTAGATGCCAAATATTGGCTATCATGCAAAGAAAATACAGGAAGAAAATTATCTGAGGGAAATTACCCTCACTTCGTGCAATCCCAACACTTGACTGCCTCCAAAAAGCAAGTCGTCCACCTATCTTTGTGCACGCCCTGTGTCATCTCTGCGCAGTCCCTTAAACATCTAAGCTCGAAACTTCTGCAAATCATGCCATCATGCATGTTGTTGAATGGGAAACTGGCGTTCCGGCACTCTGTAAATCCATTCCAGCCTCTGGAACTAATAATCAACTTCAGCTCAGTAAAATTGAACTATCCTCTGAAGCTTTTGCACTACCTCTGTGCAACCTCCTAGAGAAATTTTGGCCTCTCCGCAATGGACTCACCAGATCTGGAAAAATATTCCTTTGACTTCATTGTCCCTACCCCTCTCTATCTTTGCTTCCCTTCTAAAGCTCAAACTCTTCCAGCAACAACTACTCTCTAGAAAAAGCAATCTCTCCAAGGAAATCGATCTCAAGTGTGTGTGTTTTCCATCTACCCATCGACTTCTTTTTGTAAACTTATGTTGGGCCTCCAATGACAAAGATTAAATCTTAATCGATCACTGATATTATTTCCCTGTCGATCCATGTGAGTTTCTAGATGATTCACACCTTATCTCAATTAATTTGATTAATTAACCCCTTTTTCTAAGTTTATACTTAGGAAATAATTAAAAGTAGGCTAATAATATAATTGAGACACTTCTAGGTGGAATTTCCATAAACAATTTCTGGGTTATGGAGAACTTCTATGTTTTAGCCTCTCCACAAAGTTTTGATACTAGAACACCCTTGATGCTACAAAAACTAACAATGATAGTGGCCAAACAATATAAGAAATGGAATGGAGGCAAGCAATGCGATACAATGGTTTTTTCTCTTTACATTTCAACCATTAGATGCACATTAATGGCCATGATTTAATCTAATATTTCAATCTTCCTTTTCTAATGTTTATCCATTGCTAAATTTACCATTAGTTTGCCTCTTTCTAGCATTTGTAATGTTGCAATATATCAACTAAATACAAATTTGAAAGTTGGTCCATGTATCAAGTGACTATTATAGAATTTATTTACAATTATCATATATACCATGTAAGTGAAAGAGTATTTTAGGTCTAAATCTTTTTAGTAAACATATGGTCGTGCCAATCCTCTTACAAATGATCAAGCACTATTAGACTAACATATGAAGTCATACCAATCAACATAATAACATTGTGATTTCCTTGTAGTACCATGGTTGCACATCATAACCATAAAAGAATGATATACACGATAATCATCCAGTTGCATAATCATCTACATTGAACCATAAATTATATGAATATCTGTCACATGTGACGTAGTTGTGAACCACAAGAATCTAATCATAGAAATCCAAATATATTAATCTAAACATGCATCAATAGACTTCAATTTCTCTTACTGCATAAGAGAGGTCACCCTACAACTTAGCGAGTGATCTAAATTATAAGAACATTTAGGAATTGAGAGGCACTTTGGAAAATTTATATTGGTAATGTTTCCTTGATTGCAAAATGAAAAATCTTATGCATTTTGACCATTTTTTGGGTCGACATGGATGAACCTATTTGGAGACATTTGGAAGTGTATTGATGTCCCTTTTTTATTGAAGTTCACGTATAACACCTTGAAATCCATGGCAACAAGTTTGAATGTGTGCAATCGTTATACACACAAAATGGTATCGTAACCTTCCATTTCAATGGAAAATATGTTAGATTTCACGAAATAGTCATTTGGAGTTTCATTGTCTCACACTTACTCCCACTTGTCATAGTGCCTCCCTTAGCTATCATGAATTCAAAATTATGCACAACATTGACATAACAAGGTGTTCCATATACCACTCTATGATGGATGAAATAGTGGGTACTATTGTTATTGATTAAGATAATCACCTTCCCATGCTTGATATATTCTAATGACTTCAAGGTTCAGGGAGATGTACTGCTTGACAAATCATGGATGGGGCTTCTCACAAGGATGCTCTTGAGTGGGCACATTATAGGGAGAGTGTGGAATCTTTACCAAACCTAACTCAATCATGCCATCATCTAAAATTTCCTTGGAAATTCCAAATGGGGCCATGTGAATGACAAACAGTTTGTGTTCCTTATATTTATCACTTTGAAAAAAAAAATTCATCATAATTATAGCAAAAAGTTTGACATTAATGTTATACCATGTTTTCCACAACCAATTTATGGACCTTAATGGGGTGATGGAGGAGGCACAAAGGGAGGATATAGTAGTTGAACAAAATTTCGACAATTGGTCAAAGTAGTTTTCACCACTTATGTATTCTTAGCTAACTAAGGGGTCTCTAACCAAGTGGTGAGGTCATACATCTTGATTTTGTTCTTTGATCACCTCCTTAGATCTTTAATAGGGCAATATTTGAAAAACAAATTAGTTATACCTTCTATTTTGATTGCCAAGCCTTAAACTTTTGACAAATCCAACTTCCCCTTGGTACCATCCTCGGAATGAGGTGAAGTACTTGGTGGGCTTCTTGAGGATATGTATTCCATAATAAATAATAGTAATAACAATAATTGTCAAATTGTACCATCTAATTATCCAAATTACTATTGTTGGTGAATAAACAAAATATATAAGAACATCCATGCATCAACTACAATATTTCACATCGTAAAAATATCTTGTGCTAAATCTCTTATGGATTACAATCAATACATCAATTGGAATAGTGATGACTTCCAAAAGGTCATCCAATTATTTAATGGTGGGATGCCCCTTAATCTCTAGTAGGGCCAATATACACTATAGGGAGCTTTTCTATGTTTCTCTTTGAATATAATGATCACGCCTTGTCTACGATGACCTTCCTCTGACAACTTTTTCCTTTTCAACCCATCAACCCCTTCTAACAAATCATAGAAAAATAACACCATGAATGCAAGTTCAAATAAGATTTTAAATCTTGTTTCTATCTCAACTGTAAAGCCAAACCTAAACATATCACTTGAAATTACATTTCATTCCACCCAAAACCTATTTGTAATTAGAATAATATAATGAGTATTATCACATGTAAGGGAGAGATGGATGTTTCAAGTTTGATAAGTGTTAAATTGACCTCTTACAAGATGAAAATCATAATACCAAAGCAATATAAGAAATGGAATAGTGGTAAGCAATGAGATACAATGGTATTTTCTCTTTACATTTCGACTACTATATGCATATCAATGGTCATGTTTTCAATCTACTATTTCTATCATCATCTTCTAATGTTTGGTCATTACAAAATTTACCTTTGGTTTGCCTTTTCTAGAATTTGTAATGTTGCAATATATCAACTAAATACAAAGTGAAAGGTGGTATTTCATGTATCAAGTGACTATTATAAATTTGCTTTATAGATACCATCTATACCATTCATGTGAAAGAGTACTTGAGGTCTAAATATTTTAATAAACCTATGGTCATGTTGGTCCTCTTACAAATGACGAAGCATTATTAGGCTAACATATGAAGGCATATTAATCGACATAATAACATTGCAATTTTCTTATAGTACCATCGTTTCACATCACAATCATAAAAGAATGATCTATAATGTGATCATACATTTGCATAATACAAAGAATAAACACCCATAAATCAAATGAATATATGTAAGACATGAAGTAGTTGTCAATCATATGAATCTAATCATAGACATCTAGATATATTAGGCTAAACATGAATCAATAGACTTCAATTTCTCTTAGTGCATGGTAGGAGGATACCCTACAACCTAATAGGTGATATAGATTAGAAGAACGTTTCGGAATTGAAAGATATTTTGGAAAAATTAGAAGTGTATCTATGTCCCTTCATATTGAAGCTCGTGTATAATTCTTTGAAATCCATGGTAATAAGGTCCAATGTGCACAACCATTATGCACCCAAAATGGCACCAAAACCTCCCATTTCAATGGAAAGCGTGTTAGATTTTAGGAAATGGTCCTCGATTTGGAGTTTCATTTTCTCACAATCACCCCAAATTGTCTTAATGCCTCCATTCACTATCATGACTTGACAATTGTGTACAACATAGGAATAATAATGTGTTTCTTATGCCACTTTAGTGTAACAGCCCTGGTGAAAAGTTCATGTAATAAAAGTTAATAAAGGCAAAATAAGACCACGGTTAAGGGACACTTATTCCAAGTTGAATGTTGGACAAATATATCCTAGTGGGCATCACTAGATGTGTGTTTTGGCTAAGGAAAATTGGAAAAGGCATTAAAAGGCAAAAAGGCATTTTTGGCACATTTATTTATAAAAATAAAGGAAATTAGGAGAAAAGTAAGGTGAAAGGTCATAGGTTGCATGTGAGGAGAAAATAGACGTAAAGTAATGGAAAATGAATAAATTAGAGGCCTCGTTAATAATAAGGCCTCTGAGGATTAGTTGGTAACCTTTTGTCAGTTCAAGTTTGGAGCTCTCTCATTATTCTCTCTCTCTCTCTCTCTCACACACACACTTAGAGTCTTCTTGGAACACTTTAGCTTTGGAGCAAGGAAGGAAAAGCAAGTAAAGGGAAAGGAAGGAAAGAAAGGATCAAGGAAGAAGAGCAGGACCAGGTAGCTTCAACATAAATACTTGCAGGTAACCTTTTGAATGTGTGATTCCCTAGCTGATTTGGATATGCATGGCTTTACATGTTGGTGTATTGTTGTAAGTGGCATGTTTTTGTCGGGTTATGACAATGGTTTTCTGCCTAGCCTTGCCTTTTTCTGGATCCCATGGTATGTTGGGATATTTATCTCAGTTTGAGATTTGTTTTTCCGAATGGATTTCAGAATCCAAGGTAGAGGTGGTCTAAAGTTTCATTCCCAAAGGCCTAGGAATCCCTTGACCGGTTTTGGTAGGATACACGGTAAAGCTTGAGGGAGAAGTCTCGATTTAGGGCCTATTGATCTGGGTTTGAATTCTGGAAAAGCCTAAGATACTGGTCTTGGTTTAGGGATTAATGATCCAGGATTGGATTGCAATAAAGCCTGAGAGACAAGGAGACAGAAAAATACTCAAGGATAGTGATGGATTTCAAATAGCATTCCAAGTGTAGTTCGGTTGTGATCGGAGCACCGAGTTTGGTGTGATCGTGGTTTGGTGAGGGTGGAGGTGGTTTAACCTCTGGATTCCCTTGGTTGTTCTATGAGATCCCACATTCATGCTTGGAATATGGCATGGGGGTGACTGGCTGAAAGAGAGATTTGGTTTAGCCATGTCTATGGTCGAGTGGTACGTGGAAGTCTCGAACCTAGTCAGATTTGCCTATGATTAATAAAAGCTAAGTTATCTTACTTTTGCACTTTTTATATGTGGATTTAATGGTTGTCATATCTTTGATATTTATATGGTTTTATGCTAGTCATAAGCATGGTTATATGACTGGTTCATGTCATGGTTATTTCATGTATCTACCTGTAATTGTTAAATGGATGGATGCAAGACCTAATTGATGTTATAACCATTCAATCGAGAAGGTGGTGATCCTTCTAGTTATGTTTAATAAGTTATTTCATTCATTCATGCTCTGTCTTGTATCCTAGACTTGTAGGTTGTATTGATGCCAAGTGTTTGACATAATGTCAGTCCCGGTTGGGGATGCTCAGGCCTAGTCCTCAAGTTGAATTTTGATTTTTTTTATCTTGTCATCATGTCCTTGATGGATTCTGGAGGTTGTAACAAATTCTCGGTAGATGTCAGGATTCTGGGCTAGAAAAGTGGCTTAAATCTCGAGGACGTTGGCATAGGTCTATTGAAAAGAGTCTAGGGACACTGGCACATAGACCTGTGAGAGTGACTTTATCTTCTGGACGTTGTCATGCCTATAGCATGAGAGTGACCAGGAGTTAAAAGGCTTCAAACATCAGTGGTACTCAGGTACAAGATGTCTAAGTGGTTGACACATCTCCTGAGGGTGTTGTTGTTGATGTGGATGGGTTGTTTGATATGTTCCGTCTATTCCACTTCCTTAATGTCATCAAGGAGGTTGAATCCCTTATAGTGACCTCTCTCGTCGAATGTTTACCCTGGTTGGTCAGTTGCTTAGGTAGACTTGGGAGGAGGGGGTGTTATAGATTAGTATCAGAGCATGGTTGCGCTCTCCTTGGGTGAATGTGTTAGTCATGCATGCATGTCAGTTGCATGTGTGTCTCTTACACTTGCATTCCATGTGCTTGTTGCATTGCATCACGTTGATCATGATTGTAGTAAGGTTGTCATGAGGAACTTGATGTTGATTTTGTGGAATGCATCATCGGGAGTATATGACTGGTTATATGATTATATGCAACTTGATTCATTCTTCTATGTTAGGTTGCATTCTTAGATGTTTGATTACATGTATTAGTCTTGTAGGTTGATTACAAGAATTGACCGCTTATGCTCGACTACATGCATTCATGCATATGTGTAGTTGATTAGGCATTGCTTATGCATGTTGATGGTTGCATGTGGCAATGTGTACATAGGAGTAATGGTTGTTATCATGCATGAGTTCATAGCGTGCATTGTTGATATAGCATTGCGTTGATGACTAAACCTTAATTAGAATGGCATTTATGCGTTGATGCACTTATTCAATATATGTCTATATGTTATTATGTTTATGTTATACATGTATCACACTAATTTGATGATCTTGCAGACAAGGTATCCTCCCCGAATTATGCTAAGGTATGTTTTTTTATTTTGATTTGATTTAGCTGACATAGTATGCCTTGCAAGAAAGAGATCAAATGGCTATCAAGGTGCTAGACTACATAGAATCTCCCTATGAATTAGATGGGAAGCGTGGTGTGGGGCAGCCTTCTGACTTGGCAGACACATTGAGAAGCCCGAAGGAATAACTAAGGAGTTACAAAGAAAACAATGACAACATCATGCAGGCACAAGAGAAACAAGCAGAGGTGAATGCAATACTACTTCAGAGTTTGTGAGAATTGCAGAAATCGGGGCCATTTTGGATCAACCATGGATAGGAGGACAAAAATAATGGGGAATATGGCAATAGGTATCCTAATAGACAAAGGTTGAATAGATTTGACAAAATCAGATATGGCAGGTTGTTGGACACTTTAGATAGGATAGATGATAGAAACATGTATTATTCCAGTTCTAGTTCTGACAGACATCATGATCATCATCGTTATCATCCTTACAAGAAGTGATAGGGGATACTTGCCATATGAGTTCAAGAAGGAAAAGACACCTACCTTTGATGGGGAGATGAAGAAATCACAGGATGCAAAGGCATGGTTGCTTGGTATGAAGAAATTCTTCTGATTGCATGATTATTTAGAAAGCATGAAAGCAAAGACAACAACTTTTAGTCTCAAAGATAAATCAGACATTTGGTGGGAAGACGTGAAGAATTTCAAAGGTATACATGAGGAATATTTGCCTTAGCATGCATTTGAAAGGCTCTTCAAGAAGAAGTACTTATCGGAAAGGTACTATGATGATAGAGCTAAGGAGTTTTATGAGTTGCGGATGGGTTCTATGACAGATGATGAGTATACTATTAGGTTTTTAGAGTTGTTGAGATATGTGCCTTACCTCAAGGATGAGAAGGCCATGGTTCAGAGATTCATTAGTGGACTATCAGTAACATACAAAGACCAGGTTGAATTTGATGAGCCTAGATCGTTGGAGGAGGCCATTTGAAAGTTGAAACATTGTTATGAGCAGTCAAAGCGCAAAGTTGAACCTAAGCATGACATGTAAAGAAATGACAAAGCTAAAGGAAAATGGCCACCAAAGAGAGGAAGATGTTAAGATGTAAGTGAGAAAGAAAATGTAGTTTCTTACAAGAGATTCAATACAATTGAGAAGGGACGTGGAGAGCAGCAAGCTAGAGGTAGTGGTAGGGAACCATTGAATTGTTGGATATGTGGTAAGTATCATCGTAACATGGATTGTCCATAGTATTAGAGTGGTAGTAGACCCCATATCTATTGTCCTCAAGAGGCGCATATAGTTGGTGATGTTGGTAATAACATTCCTCGGATCTATGCAACCATGGACAACAGGCAGACCAATCATCAGGCATCAATCATTGAGATGGATGGTAAGCTTTGTGATCAAGCAGTTTCTATTTTGATTGATCCTAGATCTAACTATAGTTATATTAATCCTGACCTGGTGGATAAGTGTGGTTTGAGAAAAGAAGTGCATGCAGAACCTTGGTTGGTATAGTTGGCTACAGGTACAAAGAAGCAAGTTCACCATTAAGTAAGAGCTTGCGCATTTGAGTTAAATGGTATGCCTACAATAGCATATTTGAATGTATTACCATTTGGATCATATAGTATGCTTTTGGGTATGGATTGACTATACCTTCACAGAACCAAAGTGGATTGCTTCGACAAGGCCATTGAGTGTGTGGATGATAGTGGAGAAAATATGATTTTGCAGGGAAAGAAGAAGCCTACATCAGTGAGGATGGTTACCACTATGTACACTAAGCGTAGTTGTAGAAAAGGTTGTGTGATGTTTGCAGTACACATTTCTAGTGACAAGGGTAAGGAGGTTGAGGATGTCGACGTGTTAAGAAGGTACCCAGTTTTGCAGCAGTTTCAGGATGTACTTCCTTAGGACATTAGAGAGCTACCACCTCACAGGGAGCTAGATTTTTCTATTGAGTTGGTGCCAGGGAAAGCCCCAACATCAAAAGCACCTTACAGGGTGAGCACACCTAAGTTGGTAGAGTTGAAGTTGCAGTTAAAGGAGATGCTTGACAAGGGATACATTAGGCCAAGTGTATCACCTTGGGGTCACCAGTGTTGTTCGTAAAGAAGAAAGATGGTACGATTAGATTATGCATTGATTACAGGTAGATGAACAAGGTAACGATCAAGAACAGGTACCCTTTGTCAAGGATTGATGATTTGTTTGATCAGTTGAAGGGAGAAACAATGTTCTCTATGATCGACTTGAGATTGGAATACCATCAGGTATTCCTCAAGGAAGAGGATATCTTCAAGACTGCATTCAGGACCAAGTATGGGCATTATGAGTTTGTTGTTGTTCCATTCAGTTTGACTAATGCTCCAGCTACATTTATGTGTTTGATGAACAGTGTGTTGCGTCCTTACCTCGACAAGTTTGTTATTGTATTCATTAATGACATATTGGTATATTTTAAGAATGAGGAAGAACATGTCGAACATTTAGTAGTAGTGTTGAGATTGCTAAGAGAGCATTAGTTGTATGCTAAACTTAGCAAGTGTAGTTTCTTTCAGACTGAGGTACATTATTTGGGGCATGTTGTCTCCAAGGATCGCATAATAGTAAATCCAGAAAAGATAAGGGCTATCATGGAGTGGGCAACACCTAATAATGTGGATGAGGTGAGATCATTTATGGGATTGGCAGGTTACTACAGGAGTTCCATCAGGAACTTCTCATGCATTGCATATCCTTTCACATCATTGTAGAAGAAAGGTAAGAAGTTTGAATGGACATAGGAGTGTGAGGTTAGTTTTTAGCAGCTAAGCAGTTGTTGACACATGCACCAGTGCTAAAGATTATGGATCTAGACAAGGAGTTTGTGATGTGTATAGATGCTTTCAAGAGAGTACTTGGTGGAATTCTCATGCAAGAAGGACAGGTAGTGTGCTATCAGTCATGAAAACTGAATGAGGATGATGAGAACTATTTGATGCATGCACTACAACAAAACACTATGATTAGCATCCATTTTTGCTTCCTTTTTTGCATCTAGAGACCATTTTTGGTGCTATTTGTGTCCATTTATCAAATATGGTGCAAAACTTGATGCAAAGTTTTCACCGAGTTTTGCACCAAGTCTTACATCAAGTTTAGCACCAAGTATTGTAATAGGTTTTGCACTAGATTTTACACCAAGTTTTACACCATGTTTTATGCCAAGTTTTGTGCCATCCTTTGCACCATGTTTTGCATCAATTTTGGCACCTATTTTTGTTTCACCATCTTTTGCATCCTCTATTGCATCCACTTTTTGCCACTACACTTGCATCAACTTTTGCATCATCTCTTGCATCCTCTTTTGCACCATTTTTTAAATCATTTTTTGCATCCATTTTTGCATATTTTTTGCATCCCCTTTGTTCAAAGTTTTGCATCGAGGTTTGTGTCTAGTTTTTGCATCTAATTTTGCATCTACTTTTGTTGCATTGACTTTTACATCTTGTTTTACATCCATATTTACATCCTCTTTTTCATCTATTATTGTGTCCACTATTGCATCCATTTTTCTTGTGCCATAATTTGCACCTAGTTTGATACCTCCCTTTGCACCCTTTTTTGTTTCTAAATTTGCATCCACGATTGCATCCTCATATACATTTAGGTTTTCATCGACTTTTACATCTATTTTTAATCCCTTTTTATATCCACTTTTGTGTCAAGATTTGCATCAAGTTTTGTGTCTTGTATTACATCTACTTTTGCATAGAATTTTGTTGCATCAAATTTTGCATCATATTTTACATCCATTGTTGCACCCATGTTTACTCCCACTTTTACATCTCTTTTTACATCTTATTTTTCATCTTCATTTACTTCTTTTTTTGTATCTATCATTACATCCACTTTTGTTGTGACACGATTTGTGCCATGTTTTGTACTTACTATTGTACCCACATTTTCTTCCAATTTTGCATCCATCTTTGTATCCTCTTTTGCATAAAACATTGCATCTATTTTTGCATCCACTTTTGTGTTGGGTTTTGCGTCTCATTTTGTATCTTCTTTTGCATGTACTTCCATTGCATCCATATTTTGCATCCAATTTTGTTTCTCATGTTGCACCTGTGTTTGCATCCACTTTTATATCCCTTATAGCATCTTGTCTTGCATCTAAGTTTGCATCTTTTTTTTTTTTTCTATTATTACATCCACTTTTTTTGTGTTATGATTTGTGCCATATCTTATGCCTATCATTGCAACCCACATTTTCTTCCACTATTTCATCCACATTTGTTGCCTCTTTTGTGTCCAAGTTTGCATCAAATATTGTTTATGTTTTTTGCATCCCATTTCGAATCTACTTTTACATCCACTTTTGATTCGTCCAATTTTGCAACTAATTTTGTGTTCACTATTGTACCCATGTTTGGTCCATGTTTAGATCTCTTTTTTCATCCAATTTTTCCTCCTTTTTGCATTCAAGTTTGTGTCTTTTTCTTTTTTACGTTCATTGTAGTATCCCCATGTTTTCTTCCACCTTTTCATCCATGTTTGAATCCTATTTTGTGTTCAAGTTTGCATCAACTATTGGATCTATTTTTTCATCCACTTTTGTGTCAATTTTTTCGTCTTGTTCTGCATCTACTTATGTTGTGTCCACTCTTCATCTAAATTTACGTCTATTTTTACCCCGATTTTTTTTGTTCACTTTTGCATCCCTTTTCCAACACACATCATATTTTTTGCATTGATGATATTTCTTATGACATTGAAAATTATGAACAACTGATGACAAAGTCAATAATTATAACGATGATGATAATGAAGATGATGACGATGACATGAATTGTGATTGTTATGATAATGAAAATGCTGATAAAGACGATGAGAGTTACAATGACAATGATGATGATGATGCTAATGACCTTGGCCATTCTTCCCAATTTTTAAATGTTTTCATGGTAAAAATCATAATAATTATCTTTGCCGTCATCTTCCGAGTCATCATCATCTAATCATCATTATCATTATTTTCATCTTGGTCATCATCAAGAACAATAATGGCATGAATGATGATTATGATGTTCATGATGGAGATGACAACAATTATGATAAAAATTATATTAGTTATGATGATGGGGATGATGACAATTATAATGACAATGATAATGGTAGTAATGATGATGATCATTGATCATCTCTAATAAAAAATTTGTTATTTTTCTTGCATATATTGTTAAACACACATGGGAGCAGGAATAATGTGAATGATAAATCATAAGAATACAATTTTTATTAACAAGAGATATACATTTATAGTACATTATGTGACCGTTGGGTTTCACATCCCAAGTTCTCTTGGACTCCTTTTGTCAATTCGGCTTCCACACTAACCCATTGAGGATTAGGTGTCCAACATTCCCCCCCTTAATCCGAAGGGTTATGTATGAGTCCAAGAAGAGAGTTGTAATACAAAATGTGCAAAAATGCATGACAACACTAGGCTAAATGTGCTATCTGAAATGTTGGTATAAAGGGCAGTGGTTTAAGGATGACCACCAACATTGGAACGCTTAGTGCAGTTCCCAAAACTCTTCCAAAACTGGCAAGACACTGAATTCTTCTGCGAGAGGAAGTGCTCCTATTGTTTTGAAGAGGGAAACCTTCAACCAATAAAGGGAGGTCTCACCCCGCATAAAAGGGAGAACTTCAACCTGAAAAGGGAAGTCTCAACCTGTGATGGTTTAAGGATGACCAATAACTCTGGAATGCTTAATGCAATTCCTGGAACTCTTCCAAAACTGGCAAGAAGCTGGAGTCTTCTGCTAGAGGAAGTGTTCTCAGTTTTGTTCGCAGAACTCTTCCAAAACTGGCAAGAAGCTAAAGTCTTCTGCTAGAGGAGGTGTCCCAGATTTCCAACTGAAGGCATGTTCACGGGCATCTTTGTCTCTGGCTACAACTCTGAAACTGGTGTGGTAGGTTGTGGCTCAGGCTCGCTTGATGTGGCTTTGAAGCTTGTAGATGACCATCATTTCCCCCCCTGTTAGATACAAGGTGAGAAGATGGAGAAAACTCAACTGCAAGACTTTTCAATACTCTGGAACAAGTTCTGACATGTGTTTGGAATATCTTCTTGGCTGTTGATGCCCATTGGCAAGAAGCGATCCATCCTAGATGAATCTTTGTTCTTGCAGGACGTTTGTTTCTGAAGCATCTATTTGAAGAATGACTGGTTTTATGACAGTGCTTACATGGATGAAGATCAAAACAGTGATCTTTCAAATGGCCAACTCGGTCACAGTGTTGGCATTTCACATTCTGTTGCTGTTGTTGTTGCTGTGGAAGAGGGGTAGAGTCTGGAACAGCTGAAGCTGAACTATCATGA
Source organism: Pinus taeda (assembly GCA_000404065.3). Taxonomy (NCBI): domain Eukaryota; kingdom Viridiplantae; phylum Streptophyta; class Pinopsida; order Pinales; family Pinaceae; genus Pinus; species Pinus taeda. The sequence continues at coordinate 98,599 of APFE031516883.1, read as the reverse complement.
GGAGCAGGTGAAATGTCATGAATGAATCCAGCACTCTGAAACTGAATGGGTTTTGAGTAGTCTGGAATATGAAAGGACAAGTCCTTGTCATATCCAAGACCAGTTCTGTGCTTATTGTGGACAAGCTGTTCCCAAAGTCTGATGATGGGCTTGGGAAGTGCAGACTTAGTTTCTGCATCTGCATGTACAACTGATGCTTTATTTGAATGAACAAGAACATTATTGACTTGCTGTTTATGGGAGTCTGTTTCAATCTTCTGAACAGAAACAGGTTCAGAAAGATGACTCCATTGTTGTAGTTCTTCTTGCTGTAGCTTTGTCTCAAGCTGCAAAAAATCAATCTTTTCCTGTGCATATTGTAAAGATTTTTGAATATCTCTGAGAGTGCTTTTGTTGACTTTAACTGTACTTCCATCAGTAGATAAGATTAGAGTGCTTAATAACTCTAATAATCCATGGTTTTTCTCCATTATTCAGACAATCAAATCAACAATGTATTTGTAAAAACAATCAAATGACCAAAAATGCACTCTCTGTTCTGTGAAATCCTGAAAACCACTTTCCTAGTTTAACTGTCTTTTGAAGAAATTACTATATATCTCCAACCTATATGTCATTCTTTTGCTTGTTCTGTTCTCTCTGAAGGAAACTATTGTGTTCCTTTTCCGTTTCTTGATCTTATTCGTCTGCTGCTTTCTTCACAAAATCGTTCAAAGAAGTGAGGAAATATTATCTGACAAAGAATTTTCGGTGAGTGCATCTCTTGAAGCACAGTAACAAATTGACCCAACCAAAAGTTGCCGTCAGACGATTTTGACTCTGAGTTGCTTCAGCAGCCTGCGGGAGTCTTCTTTTTTTCCGAAAAGGAAGCTCATATCGATTGCAGATGATCACAAACCTTGATCCAACCTAAAATATAACCTTTCAAATCAGAGACTTTTTCAGTATAATTCAACAAAAATTCCTCAGTTTGCAAGAAGCCAAAGAGAGGTAGTGTGACTTTCTGATAAACTCTTCAAAAACCAAAACGTTAAATATTCGAGTGTTGGGAAAAATGCTGCCGAGAATTCAAAAGCAAGGTGCTGTACAATTGATAAACTTTTAGAAGCAGAGCTTGAAGAACTGGGGGACAGGGAAAAGGTAAAATTTGCAGGCTTGGAATCTGGGTGCAATGGTGTTATATTTGTACGAATGCGTAAAGAGTCTGGATGCCCAAGTCCTTCTGAGCTTGTAGAATATATAATGAACAAAGCTGCCTCTACAGGGAAGCACATGTCGAGATTCATTTTGAGGGTGTTACTAGTGGAGTTGACATGTTATGCTTCCGTGGAAGAGATTTCAGGGACAGCTAAATCTTTAATTGAACAGTACTTTCCAAGTGGAGAAGACCATCCACCTATTAAGTTTGCTGTTTTGTATGAGGCTCGTGCAAACAGCGGCATAGATCGGACAAAGGTTATTGATACAGTCGCAAAATACGTTTTGCCGTTATATAGCTTGATGCCTGATAACCATTCCAGCACGCCCACAGTAACAGAAAATACGTTTTTCCGTTATATAGCTTGATGCCTGATAACCATTCCAGCATGCCCACGGTAACAGAAAATACGTTTTGCCGTTATATAGCTGCTACACCCCGCGAGGGTTTGACTCTGCCAAGCTCTTGTTCTCCGAAATCTCGATACTGTCTGGGTGTTCCAGATCCCAAAGTCTTGAAAATAGATGATAAGCCAGATAATTAATCCAGATAAACAAGCCCTTCAGAAACTTGAGTTAGATCAGGTGGCCAGGACTCGACCAATCAAATTCATGGTTCAAACCTTTGCATATGTAACGAATGCAAATCTACCATTGCAGCATGGATGAGCAGCAAGAAGAATCAACAGTATAGTTGAATGGCCATCAAGCTTGACGAGGGATATGATGAAACTATGGTGGCTTTTAGTATACCCTTCACCTCGTTGGGACCAACTGCAATGTAAAGCTCAAACAATTCCATCGGTGTCGTCACATCAAATTCATTCCACAGCTAAATAATCCACCAAACGAATTGAAACACTGCAATGCTGCTGAGCATTTCTGGCATATAGACAGAGAGACAAGCCGGCTCAAGGCAAGTTGAAAGGAGCGTGTTCGAGGACCCAGCTAGAGAGAACTATGTGGAAATGCACACAAGCTTGAGAGATGAGCATTAGGGTACTCCATGCAGTAATGCCAGAATCTCTTCCGTTCCCACTCTGCCACTCCCTTTGTCTCAGAAAACCCTCATTTTATGCGCCTGATGGCTCTATTGAGTTGCACTAAATTCGCTGACATTTCTGCATTTCAACAGTTAAATGGCTGGTTGTGTTTTTTTCCCTTAAGCTGCCAGGCTACAGTTACGACCCAAAAGGACACGGATTTTTTCTCTTCGCACATTACAAATTTTATTTGAATTCTGATGGGTGCATGTGTATGCCCTCATACGTTGTCACAACAATCTCTCGATCCCTTGAAAGTCGCTGGACCTGCTTCTTCACATTGCAAGTTAGGTGGGTGCAGCGGTAATAACTTCTTCAGGCGTTCATTAAAACAACAGCTTCAAATACGTAACGTTCACCATACCATGTCAGGCATGTCATACATGACAGCGCTTATTCACAAAGAGAAGAAGGCAGGTAGAAAGCAGTGGACAGAGAGAGCGCAGCTAATGAAGGCTAGGCCAGAGCTAGTCAGCGCTATTCAAGGCAACTCAGACCAGTTGCTCAGGAAAACAGGCCATACATCATGGCTCTAATACCATGTTAAACAGACATGGTCAGGGAGAACAAATAGGAAAACAATAGGAAAGATAAATCATTCAGTACAATTTTTATTCACAAAAGATGTACATTTATAGTACAATATGGTGACCGTTGGGATTCAGATCCCAAGATCCCTTGGACTGCTTTGTCCATTTGGCTTCCACACTAACCCTTTAGGATTAGGTGTCCAACAGTTTGGATTAGTGGGCCTCAAAATGACAATTGAAGTTTAGGACCTAAAAAATTTAGTAAATTGTGCTACAATTAAGGAAACCAAAAAACCAAAAGAGACAGTGTTGGGGGTCCAAGTGGAATAGGTAGTTGGCCACCAATATCCACCTAGATCAAGGTTGTATTCCTAAGTAAAAAAATCTCACTTATTAGGAGTTACTTTTCCTCTCTTCTATGTCTCAAGATGATGATTCTTGTTTTTCCATTAGTGATTCATCTCATTATCTTGGTAGTCAACCTATCTATGTCAAATCCTTCAGTGATGTTGAATCCTTGGGAAAACATCATTCTAATAATTTTGTTTCTATAGAGCTATATGATGATGGTTAACTAGGTCCGATGGGTGAATATTTGTTTTCACAGGAAGACTTATATTTGCATAAATTTCAACTAGAGTCATATCTAATCATTGGTGATTTTCTTTCAAGAGTATTTACCCTACCAGTCATGCCTTGGTTAGGATGTGTGTAGTGAATCAACAAGTTTTTAAGATCTAGATATCAAACTAACACAAGGAGATGAGTGTTTTTAAAATTATGATGTGAAAGTTATCGAATATTTTAGTCAAAGTATTGATTAAAACAACTCCTATTTGGGGCATGGTGATCTTGTTAATCTAAATAATGTACATTGTTTTGATTAGGAACTAACTATGTGCCCAAAGTTTGAGTGTTCATCATTCAAAATATCAAAGTATTCCCTGGAAGTCAGTGCACTTGAGTCTATACTTATGGTTATGTTAGGTTCTTGCTTCCCCAAGGGAACCTTTGAACTTGGTTAGATTAAATCCTCGATCATTAATCCATCAACATGAAAATATTTGGTCTTTGATTTGGAAACAAAGAATGTGTCGAATAATTGTCTAATTTCTCAATCTAATATCCCTTCACCCTCACCTATCATTGGGCTTTAATCGCACACCAAACATGATAACTTTCATTCTATGCATGATTCATTATTTGAGCAAGAATAGTCTATGATGTCATCGCTTGATCTTTTGTATGATATGGATGTGTTCCTTGTAAATCTGTGTTTTCAAAGTTTTCAAGCTGGGTTTTTTATGACTCCATTGCAGAATTATTAGAAGAGTCATACTTGGTCAGTTCATTGGCTCATAACGAGTACCTTCATGAGCTTAATCAAATTGTGTATGATATGAGTTTGAGAAGTGTTGTTTTGGTGTTTCTTATTATCATCTGTCTTGCCATCACTAGATAGAGTTGACATCTACCTCACACTATCATGCTTGAACTACACACCTTCCTATTTTTATGCATATAGTTTGGTTATGCATCCCTCTTGTTGCATACTATGATGTTTCAATTTTACTCATCGATATATTTTATTTTAAGGGTTGGGAGCATCTTTTATGGTTGCATTGGAAGTTTCACTTTACCTAGCCTCGACCTTCTATCCCATTAGTTTAAGTAAGGTCTAGTTGCATTTAGTTAGCTTACATTGCATTGCTTTCTTTTGTTTTCGTTTCCAATGCCTTTTCTTGTTTTGTTTTGAGGCCCATGCCTTTTGTTTCAATAAGATTGTGCATGGAAGTTGTGCTTTTCAGCTTTGAGATAATGTGGCTAAATTGCGAAAAGGAAAATTGTAGTGACATGAAACCCTTGGATATCCTACAACTTCCTTTATTTGTTTAGGCCTATGTTTTAGATATTTGATGATGTCTAAATGGAAAATATAATCCATTAAACTGAAAATCTATAAGCAGAACCATTATGCCTGCATATTTTTTATGATCTTCATTTCTAGACTCATTTTGGTAGTTGAATGGTGTTTTTCTTGCCAATCCAATTGAGTAGAGAAAGGAAATGGGAAAATTGTCTCTAAAGGAGAAACCTCTCTTTCTCTCAATAAGTCAAGGTCCCTCCTCCACCTTGATAAATAATAAGTGCCTAAGCACATTTGAACTCACAAAAATAAAATAAAGGGTGAAAGAAGGGAAAGGCTTCTTGCGCCAAGAGGTGAAGAAAGCAACTTCGTCGGGGTACTAACCAGGCTTGCTGGTAGTGAAGTAATTCTTGGGTTCCTGTAGTGACTCCTCCTGGGTACTATCTAGGCCTCATCTAGGTGGATGTTTGTGGCCACCCACCTATCCCACTTGGTCCCCCACAACTGTCCCTTTCAATTTGTCAGTTTCCTTAATTGTAGCAAAATTTACTATTGTTAGCAGTTTTTCGGGTCCTGAACCTCCGGGACCATTTTGAAGCCCTAAACGAAGTGTTTTGGGAAACCTAGGAGCAACATGGGTCCATGGATGTGTTAGTGTCATTCTTTCCAGCCTTCCTCCAGTGATCAAATATGCTCTTACAAAGCGATTTTGAAGTGTCAAGGTCAAATTTTGTCATTTCAGTGAGTCTTCAAGCAAAATTTGGTCACTAGGCATTAGGTCTAGGGTTTGCTTTAACTCCTTCTAAAGTTGCCCAAATGCCAATCTATGTCACTATTCAACTAAGCCTATCATCATTCAGAGGGTTTTCATCATCATGTTGAGTTCCATAGGGTCATTTTACAGCTTATCCATGCTTCAGTTGTGCCTAGGCAAGTTCATTTCCCTCTCCTAGGGTTTTGAAGCTAATTTCTCTTGGACGGTCAAATCATCAGCAAAACTTGTATCCAGATGTTCATACACCTTCCCCTATCCTTAAAGTACCTTATCAAACACTTCCGATCCCTTAGATCCGTCAAATTCTTCATTTTTGCACAAACCCTAGTTTCTAGCTACAACCTGGCAATTTTCTAGGTTGGGCCTGTGTTTTGCCCTTTTGGACCCTTTCCCCTCACTCAATCTCTAAGATTCCACTTTCCCCTGCTCCCTAACATCCCTCCCTACTCCCAAAAATTTCCCCAAGAATTTAGAAGCCCCCTATCCCCTTCATTTCGCTTCATTTCGACAAAATTCCTTGTTTCACACATCGGGGCAAGTTTCACTCAAATGATGTTTCAGAGTAGTCAAAGATGAATTTTGGAAAATTGAGAGAGGTTTTTGTCCACAACATGCCAAAGAAGAAAAACATACTTCACTTTTTGCACAGGTGTCATGGTTTTAAATCAATGTCAAAAATACCGGCAAGAACGAAGGTGCTCCAAGGACGGTTGGCCAAAGCACAAAAACGAAGGAAAACGCACGATCCACTCCAAATTTTGGCCAAAGCCTCTTTGACTGAGCATGGTACTTTATTGGGGACTCACAGCCCAGATTTCAAGAAATTTGGAGAAAATTTTGTCATTTGTGAAATTTTTGTGCTAATTACAGGTTTTGGCCATTTGACTGGTCTCACCCTGCGCGCGACCATACATGGGGACAGCTCAGAACGGGGAAAACTCTACATTTTTGGAATTGTCATGAAAAAATACACTTTCCTATGGATGGGTTTCAGATTTTATGGAGATTTGGGCTTCCAAAGGCTGAAAATGCATGCAAATTTTGACTTTCTACCCCTTTTTTGAGTTGCAGAAAGCTGTCTTGGGATAAATGACTTTTGAGGGGTCAAATCAACTCCAAATTAAGAAATTCCAGTGGGGTTGGAAATTAGACTCACATACCTTTCTAATGAGCTATCTTGCACCTGATTTGGACATCGAGAAAACCCTCAAACAGAGCTGTCAATGCGCGCGACCAGTCAAAGTGAGGGGCGCGACCACTCAGGGAAATTTCACTGTTTTGACCAGTTCGGCCAGCAAAACACTGTTTTTACTTTGGTTGACTTTTGAAGCATTGAAATGATGGATTTTTGTATAATTTTCATGGCACTTAGATACTTTTACTCTCCTTGAACACTTCTAGAAGTTTCCTTGATGTAAATGGTAAATATTTAATGCATAAATAGGTTTCCTAAGTTTTAGAGGCAAGTTGTTTTGACTGCCTATTATCTAGTGATTAGTTTAGAATTAGTTGAAACAGCTCCTAGGAAGCTGAGCTCGACCCCTAGAGGTGGGTAAAGGAGTTAGATGGTCTATATTATGCTCTCTCTTTCTCATTTTCATGGTTGGACTCTTGAGGGAGAAGCTCCTATTGTATATTTCACTTGTATCTCTGCAATTTGAGGAAAAGGAAGACCAGGGTTTTGCAGACATCACTGGGATTCTTGTGGACTCTTGTGTTGATGGTGTGTTCTCTTATTTTAATTGTAAGTGTGTTTATTTGTTCCATATCTTTCTTTACTACAACTTATTAAACAAATGAAGTGATAAAGTTTGAATTCATGCATGTCATGCTCAGCTTTCAAATTTGTTTAATATTTATGTTTTCCACTGTCTAAAGAGGATTCAAAGCCATTGTTTGCCCTCTTTAGCTTCTCCTCTTTCCTCCTTGATCATCCATCTCAGCTAAAAGCATCAGCACAAACTCCTACCTTGCCCCAAAGACCCACCTACAAAAACTGAGCTCAATCCCCGCACCCTAAATTGCAGATCCTCAACTTGCCACCAAAAAACCCCAAAAAACCCCCAAATCAACTTTCAAATCAGTTTACTAGCCTAATATCTGTGTTACCTTGATTGGTCATCTCTTCCCATTGAAAATTTAACGAGATTAACCGGAGAGAGCCTTCTCATACCCCGTAGGGCTAGCTATGAGGTGAAATGGTTTGATGTTGCCTTGAAGGTTTGCCTTTCTCAGCCTGAGGTGAAATCTCAAGCGCTAACATAGTGGCAACCATACTTGGGAGAACATTCGACTTGTTGATTGTCTCATCCCAGTACATGCAATCAAGGTGCAGATCTGATGATGATGGTGGACAGCAGTCAGACACTTATGCAGGCTGAACCATTCACCTGGCGACTCCAATTCCAATGCTTGCTGATCCATTCATGCAATGGAAGGGTATGTGGCAGAACCTGCCATGTGTGAAGCTGTAGAAGAAATAAGAAATTTGTTAGCAAATACTGAATTTGATGAAGATGTTTTCAGTGCCTTGTTTCAATGCTTCAAATCTTTAAAGGTCTTCAAAATTGAATTTTGCGAGTTAATTGTTGAAAGAATTGAAGAAGAAATTCAATGGTTAGACGAGCAGATTCAGTCATACAATTTCCAGGACCCTACAAAGTTCTTGGAAATCCTTTCTCCATTGAAACAAGAAATCATAGAATCGCCTACAGTCATTTACATTGACAATGTGCAGCTGGAAGTATGCATTGCAGAGTTGGGGCAGCCAACAGAGACTGGCTTCCGTGATCCTATTGCGACATATATGGACATGTTTTTCAGTTTGATGGAAAAATCAGACTGTCTTTTCTGTGACCAGGGTCAGTATGTGCATGAAGGGCTGCCAGCAATTGCATTTGTGTCCTGGCGGAAGCATTCTCGCGCGGCATCATTTTCAGGTTTACTTGAATGGCTAATCTGGCTATTACCTGATCTATTGTTTGTACAGCAAAGTAGGGTAGCTTTGTAAATAAATAAGCAGCCATAAGGGCAGCATCTTGTTTTAGTTTTCTTGAAGATTGTTTGAGTTCAGTTTCAGTTTGAAAATAAGTCAAGAGTTGTGTTGATGATGACTCCATTGCCCAATGGGTGGAGGCACTGTCTGCTCTCCCAAAGTTCTGCGGTTCTTGGCACCTCCACGGAGCGGGAGCTACCATCCCCATTGGAGCCAATGTTAGTGTCAGTCTTTCCAGCCTTCCTTCAGTGATCAAATATGCTCTTACAAAGCGATTTTGAAGTGTCAAGGTCAAATTTTGTCATTTCAGTGAGTCTTCAAGCAAAATTTTGTCACTAGGCATTAGGTCTAGGGTTTGCTTTAACTCCTTCTAAAGTTGCCCAAATGCCAATCTATGTCACTATTCAGCTAAGTCTATCATCATTCATAGGTTTTTCATTATCATGTCAGTGTCTAATGAGTCATTTTACATCTTATTCATGCTTCAGTTGTGCCTTGGCAAGTTCATTTCCCTCTTCTAGGGTTTTGAAACCAATTTCTCTTGGACGGTCAAATCAATGGCAAAACTTGTTTCCTGATGTTCATACACCTTCCCCTATCCTTAATGTACCTTATCAAGCACTTCCCGTCACTGAGATCCTCCAAATTCTTCATTTTTCCACAAACCCTAGTTTCTAGCTACAACCTGGCAATTTTCTAGGTTGGGCCTGTGTTTTGCCCTTTTGGACCCTTTCCCCTCACTCAATCTCT
>APFE031516883.1:72229-89422 GCA_000404065.3 Pinus taeda | reverse complement strand
GCTTCATTTCGACAAAATTCCTTGTTTCACACATCGGGGCAAGTTTCACTCAAATGATGTTTCAGAGCAGTCAAAGATGAATTTTGGAAAACTGAGAGAGGTTTTTGTCGAAAACATGCCAAAGAAGAAAAACCTCCTTCACTTTTTGCACAGGTGTCATGGTTTTAAATCAATGTCAAAAATACCGGCGAGAACGAAGGTGCTCCAAGGACGGTTGGCCAAAGCACCAAAACGAAGGACAACGCGTGACCCACTCCAAATTTTGGCCAAAGCATCTTTTACTGAGCATGGTACTTTATTGGGGACTCACAACCCAAATTTCAAGAAATTTGGAGAAAATTTTGTCATTTGTGAAATTTTTGTGCTAATTACAGGTTTTGGCCATTTGACTGGTCTCACCCTACGCGCGACCATACATGGGGACAACTTAGAACGGGGAAAAATCTACATTTTTGGAATTTTCATGCAAAAATACACTTGCCTATGGATGGGTTTTAGATTTTATGGAGATTTGGGCTTCCAAAGGCTGAAAATGCATGCAAATTTTGACTTTCTGCCCCTTTTTTGAGTTGCAGAAAGCTGTCTTGGGATAAATGACTTTTGAGGGGTCAAATCAACTCCAAATTCATAAATACTAGTGGGGTTGGAAATTAGACTCACAGACCTTTCCAATGAGCTATCTTGCACCTGATTTGGACACCGGAAAGGCCCTCAAACAGAGCTGTCAATGCGCACGACCAGTCAAAGTGAGGGGCGCAACCACTCAGGGAAATTTCACTGTTTTGACCAGTTCGGCCAGCAAAACACTATTTTTACTTTGGTTGACTTTTGAGGCATGTAAATGATGGATTTTTGTGTAATTTTCATGGCACTTAGATACTTTTACTCTCCTTGAACACTTCTAGAAGTTTCCTTGATGTAAATGGTAAATATTTAATGCATGGATAGGTTTCCTAAGTTTTAGAGGCAAGTTGTTTTGACTGTCTATTATCTAGTGATTAGTTTAGAATTAGTTGAAACAACATCTAGGAAGCTGAGCTCGACCCCTAGAGGTGGGGAAAGGAGTTAGATCTTCTATATTATGCCTTCTCTTACTCATTTTCATGGTTGGACTCTTGAAGGAGAAGCTCCTATTGTATATTTCACTTGTATCTCTGCAATTTGAGGAAAAGGAAGACCAGGGTTTTGCAGACATCATTGGGATTCTTATGGACTCTTGTGTTCATGGTGTGTTCTCTTATTGTAATTGTAAGTGTGTTTATGTGTTCCATATCTTTCTTTACTGCAGCTTATTAAACAAATGAAGTGATAAAGTTTGAATTCATGCATGTCATGCTTAGCTTTCAAATTTGTTTAAGGTTTATGTTTTCCACTGTCTAAAGAGGATTCAAAGTCATTGTTTGCCCTCTTTAGCTTCTCCTCTTTCCTCCTTGATCATCCATCTCAGCTAAAAGCATCAGCACAAACTCCTACCTTGCCCCAAAGACCCACCTGCAAAAACTGAGCTCAATCCCCGCACCCTAAATTGCAGATCCTCAACTTGCCACCAAAAAACCCCAAAAAACCCCCAAATCAACTTTCAAATCAGTTTACTAGCCTAATATCTGTGTTACCTTGATTGGTCATCTCTTCCCATTGAAACTTTAACGAGATTGACCGGAGAGAGCCTTCTCATACCCCGTAGGGCTAGCTACGAGGTGAAATGGTTTGATGTTGCCTTGAAGGTTTGCCTTTCTCAGCCTGAGGTGAAATCTCAAGAGCTAACATCAAGCATATTCGATTAATTTTTGAATGATGTTGTTTTTACAAAATCGGTTGAGTCCGAATAAGTGTGTTTTCACCGTCACATCCGGTCGGTTGTTGGGATTCATTGTTTCTACTAAGGGGATTCGTGTATATTTCTTCAAGGTTGAGGTAATACTTTAGTTGCCTCCCCTGTGCACTATTCATCAACTTAAGAGTCTTCAAGGAAAAACCAATTTCTTAAGGAGATTTATCGCTGATTATGCCAAGATTACTATAGGAGTTATGAGACTTCTCAAGAAAGGGGTCCCATTTCTATGGGACAATTTCACGCAAAGCTCATTTGATGCTTTGAAAAAAGCATTAACCTTTGCACCTTTATTGAGTCCATTTTATTATAGCAGAGACTTCCTTTTATATCTCGATGGAGCACAATCAACTATTGGTATGGTTTTGGTTCAGGAAGATGATGCTTTCACTGAGCACGTAATCTATTAATTGAGTTGAGGCTTAGTGGGCCATGAAATGTGATATTCTCCCATTAAGAAATTAGATTTGGTAGTTGTCCATGCTATCCAATGACTTAGACATTATATTCTACTTCGAAAAACTTTTGTCTTAACAACTGTCAATCCATTTCAATCTGTTCTCAGAAAGTGAGTAATTGGAGGCAAATACAATAGATGGATTGCCATTTTACAAGAGTTCGATCTGGAATTCATGTCTGTCAAGTCTAAGAAATCGTTAGTATTTTTAGAATTGATCTTAGAGTTTCCCTATGAGGAAGAAATAATTTATGAGGAATATTTTCCTGATGAACATATTTTCCTTATTTCCTGGCAATATCATTGGTATGGAGATATCATTATATATCTCCAGACTTTGAAATTTCCTCACACTTTTTCGAAGGATGAACGTAGAAAGTTACGTGTGTAAAAGTTGTGTTATTATAGGTGTAACCTTATATCATCGTGGGGTTGATTTAATCCTTAGACGTTGTTTAAACTTAAAAGAAGCTGAGTATGTGCTAAATGATTACCATAGTGGAGCTTGTCGTGGTCATCTATCTGGGCTTGCAACAACCCAATTTTTTTTTTTGTGTAGACTACTTTTGGCCCTCGATATTCAAGGATTGTGTTGAAGTGGTCATGAGATGCCACCCTTGTCAAGTTTATACTCAGAAAATCTGCGTGCATCCAGCTCCTCTCTTTCCTATGATTATCGTTAGTCCATTTATTAAGTGGGGTATTTATTTTACTACTTGTAATCTGCCTTTGGTGAGAAATCATAAGTATATCATCGTAGCTGTTGACTACTTTACTAACTGGGTCAACACTATGCCTACTTTAAAAAATGATGGTGAAACGAAAACCCTATTTCTCTTCAACCAAGTCATTTCCCGATTTAGTATTCCCAAAGAGATTGTCACTCACCATGGCAGTCATTTCCAGAACCACATGATGTCTAAATTGACTCTTAAGTTGGGTTTCCCGCAGGAGCATTCATCTCCTTATTATCCTCAGGCCAATGGGAAAGTTGAAGGCATGAATAAATCCCTAAAAATAATCCTGGAAAGGATGATTAACAAATCTCGATCTAATTGACACATTATGTTATATTCGGTGCTTTGGGCATACTAAATTTCAATCAAGACTGCTACAGGTTTTACTCCTTCTCAACTAGTTTATGGGTTGGAATCAATTTTTCCTGTGGAATGTGAAATTCGTTCCCTTAAATTAGCTGTTGAGACTCTACCAGATACTTCTAGTATTGAATAACGCCTCGTTCTTTTGGAATATCTTGATGAGCAGCATTGAGATGCAACCATAATTGACGAAGCTCATAAAAAAGAGAGTAAAAGCTCAATTTGATAAGGATGTTCATGGGGTATTCCAAAAATCATTAGTATTTTCTAAATAATCGTGTGACTTTCCCTGTGCTAAGATGGAGAATGTCGTGAAATGTTGTTCGAAAAGATAGAGACCACAGTTCGGAGCGATAATGGCGGGCGGGCTACACAGCTAGGGTTTCTACGTATCAGCGTTTGTGACAGGCCTGGAACACCACAAACTTAAACTGGCAGCATTGTTTCGAAAGGGGCAACTGCTGTCAGACTGGATGGGAGCAGAGGGGTCCAGTGGGACCCCTTCTTTTAAGCAGGTTATCCTACAGAAACAGCAACAGAACATGAAGAGTCAAAATAGAGGGTTTGAACAGCACGATGCAGAATAGCAGGAAAAAAAAGGATAAGACACCAATGACGTCTGACAAGACAGAAAATTCCACAGAAGTCAGGAATACAGAGAAGCAGAACTGTGCAGGCACTCAAGACAAAATTGATGCAAAGTCCCAGCCCTCAGAAAATGAGGACGAAGGACCGAAAGAAGACAAAGAGCCAAAAAACAGAAGCAAGGACCAACCGGAGAAGGAGGGGGAGTCCAGCGCGAACCCCAACAGAACCCCGATGCACAACAGTGCATGTAAGCCAAAGAAAATAGACAGCCTACGGGTGACAATCTCTGACCCTGAAATCCAGGCCTATAGGGAGCACATGGCTGAACATGCCATCATCTGTAAATTTATGGGAATTCGGCCATTTGAGAGGACTCTGTGCCAATGGATAAGACAACAGTGGAAGCCGAAAGGAGATGTGCAGTTACATCTGGGGGCCAAAGGATTCTTCACAGTAGTCTTTACAAGTCTAGAAGATAAAGACAGAGTGTTCGAAGGTGGCCCTTATTTCCTAGCATCAGCAGGCTTATATATGAGACCTTGGAAGCCGAACTTCATCCCGGAAAAGGAATCCTTCACTCAAGTTGCAGTTTGGATCAGACTCTTCTCTCTCCCGATAGATTATTGGGGTTTGAATGCCTTAAAGCAAATAGGGGATAAGCTAGGAACGTTTGTCAAAGCATCGGAGGCAACCATGCAGAAAAGATATACCACCTATGCTAGAATCTGTGTGGAGCTGGATGTGTCAGGAGCACTTCATGAAGGTTTATGGCTGGAGTACAGGGATGAGGAATACTTTCAAGCTTTAGACTATGAGCAAATACCTTTCAGATGTCGGAAATGCCATGAGCATGGACATCTGGTAAGGGACTATCCTTTGAACAGAAAGGAGGTAGAAGAAGACAAAACACAGAACAACAAAGACAAGAACAACTTTATCAAACCAAAGAACAGGAAGCGTGCCAATAGAAGAAGGAATACCAAAGGAAACATAGGGAAAAACGACTTCAGTAACCCCTTTGAGTTCCTAGACCTGGAGACTGACTCGGAGGAAAAAAAGAACACACCTAATGGGGAGGCAGGGCAAGAAGGATAGGAAAATCTTACAGGGAAAGGTACTGAGGAAGGAGCTTTCAATGGTGAAATCCACATGCAGGATAGAACAGCAGAAACGGACGAAGAAACATAGATGTTAACTAGTGAAGCAGGGAGTGAGGATCTGGAGCTCGAAGACACCTTAGCCATGGAAGGCATGGACCTCACGACGCTCATAGAAAGATGGAGAGCCAAAGGGATTGAAGCAGTACCGGAGGAAGAAATCAGGAAGGTCAATGACCTCTTCATAGCACAGCAGAAGGCAGTAATAGAGAAACAAAAGAACAAGTTAGGCATTATCAAAGGAAGTATCCCACACCATAAAGAAATACTGGGAAAAACCTTTAGCTCGAGGCACAAATGCCGTAGAGGCCACAAGTCAAGCGGAGAACACCTGCAGGAGCTTGGAGAGATGTTGATCAACGCAGGTAAGATAAAGCAGCTAAGTGATTATCCATCCTTCCCAAAAATTGTTTAAATATGAAGATTGTATCTTGGAACACAAGAGGGATAAACAGCCAAGCCAAACGAAGGCTGCTGAAGAGGCAGATGCAAAGAAACAACCCAGATATGTTGTTTATACAAGAGACCAAATGCAACAGAGCTCTCATAGAAAAGCTACGAGTTAAGTTAGGAAGAAATTTTGAGGTCTTAGAGATCAAAAGCAAAGGGCGAGAAGGAGGCTTAGCAACCTTCTGGGACACAAGGAGATACCAGGTCCTCACAGCTGAAGCAAGCAAGAACTACTTAGCACTGGAAGTGCAACCCACAGGTAATTCTACATCTTTCCTATGCATCAATGTTTATAGTCCTCAGAAGTTAGAAGACAAGATAATTTTCCTAGCGTCTTTAACCAATTTTATAGAAAGACACCCTGATGCAAAGTTCATTTTGGGAGGAGATTTCAACATGATCACCTCCCTCCTGGAGAGAAAAGGAGGCCTCAGGAAACTAAACAGGGATGGGGAGGTCTTCATAAGTTTCATTAATAATGCAAGATTGGTAGATGTTCACCCTAAAAATGGTAAGTTTACCTGGAACAACCAAAGGGGGGGGCGAAAGGTTAATATCCTCCAGATTGGATCGTTTCTTAGTCTCGGAGAGCTTAATATTAGATGGAACGGTAGTTGAGTTGAACATCCTCCCAAGCGGAGGGTTGGACCACTGGCCGATCTCTCTTGCGGTCGAGATTCAAGGAACCCCCAGGAACAAACCCTTCAGGTTCGAAAAGTTCTGGATAGAACACCCTAACTTCCTCACTATGGTGGAAAAATGGTGGTCAGAGCCTTTAGTTAAAGAAGGGTCTAAAATGTTCAATCTCCAAAAGAAACTAAAAAACATCAAAATGAGGTTAAAGGACTAGAACAAAACAGTTTTTGGAAATATATTTCAGGAGAAAGCTATCATTGAACACAAGCTGGAACAAATTCACAAGGATGGGGTGGCAGGCTGCAGAGATGAGGAAACCTGTGCATAAGAAAAAGAGCTTACTCAACAATGGCACAACAGATGTAAGCAGGAAGAATCCTTATGGAAGCAGAAATCAAGAATCCTTTGGCTGAAGAAAGGGGAGAAAAATACCAAATTTTTCCACAGATCAGCCATGGACTACAGAAGTGCCAATAAAATCCTAGAACTAAAAAATAGTGAGGGTGAACTCCTTAGGAATCACAACGAGATTTCAGCCTTACTATCGGATCACTTTGGCCTCATAGCGCAAGAACTAGAGATCAACAGAGAGGCGGCCATCAAAGAAATAACTAATGCCATACCCAAATCAATCACAGAGGAGCAGAACTGGGCCCTAAGAAGAACAATCACTATGGAAGAGGTCAAGGAGGTAGTTAGGAGTATGCCCAGCGACAAAGCTCTTGGGCCGGATGGGTTCACCATTAACTTCTATATAGCCTACTGGAACATTGTAAAGCAAGACATATGGGAGATCGTGGAAGACTCAAGACGATCCAAAACGATCCTAAAATCTCTAAACTCAACCTTCATTGCTCTTGTTCCCAAAGTAGAGGAATCTAATACACCAGAAAAGTTCAGACCTATAGCCCTCTGCAATGTCATCTACAAGATCATTTCAAAATTCATAGCCAACAGGCTGAAGGTGATCCTCCCTGGCATCATCTCACTAGAACAGTTTGGCTACATGGAAGGAAGGCAGATTCTAGACAACATTTTGCTTGCCCAGGAGATGATTCACTCTCTTCATTCACGGAAAGAAGCAGGAATGCTCATGCAGTTAGATCTTTCCAAAGCTTATGACAAGGTAAGTTGGTCTTACCTGGAAGCAGTTTTAGAGGCTTTTGGTTTCAGTAAACAATGGATCAAATGGGTTTTAGCCCTCATTAAATCTCCTAGATACTCTATCCTTGTGAATGTAGCCCCCTCTGCTCCCTTCAGCCCTTCCAGAGGCATCAGACAGGGGGACCCTCTATCCCCTTTCTTGTTTGTCATTCTAATGGAGGGCCTAAGCAGATTAATTGCAAAGAAAAAAGCAGAAGGTCAAATTAGAGGTCTGCAACCTATTAGATCCAGTCCAGCCACCCTCATCAATAGTTTGTGGATGATACCATGTTACATGGTACCCCCACAGTTAAAGAAGCTTTGGCTTATAGAGACATTCTTAATCTTTTTAGTAAAGCTTCGGGAATGGAGATAAATTTTTCCAAATCCACCATATTCTTCTCCAATACGCATCAGGCTATCCAATCTCATCTTTCTAGGCTGCTGGGGTTGAAAATTGGCTCCTTACCTTCAAGATATCTTGGTGCCCCCTTGACTCTCAAACCGTGGCAAAAGGTTCACTGGGAGAAAGTCCTAGCCAGTATGGAGAGGAAATGCAAACATTGGACTAACAGGGCTCTGAAAATTGCAGGTAGATTAATTCTAACAAAAGCAGTCTTGCAGGCTATCCCTCAGTACATGCTTTCAATTTTTCCTGCTCTGAAAGGAATCCTAGATCAAATGAGAAGCATCCAGCGCTCCTTATTATGGAGTGGAAATAGTGAAAAGAAGAAATGGTCGCTGGTTGCCTCGAAGAAACTGTGTAAACCTAAGGACAGGGGAGGTCTGAACTTGGTTGATCCCTCAGTGGTTAACAGAATCGGCGAAGCCAAAATATGGTGGAAGTGGATCTCAGACACGACCCTACCTTGGGCAACTATGTGGAAGGAAAATTACAAGCCAAATAGCTCCAATCTATAACTAATAAGAATGCAGGAAACCCCCAATGGATCACCAATATGGAATCATGCCCAAGCCAACAGGAGTATTGTCCAGGACTATAGATTCTAGGAGATAAGAAATGGAACTCAAGCACTCTTCTGGGAGGATTCCTGGCAGCAGTCCCCGAAATTAGACACCCCTCAACTCCAACCATTGAAGCAACACACTCAAAATGAGGGCAATTTCAGAGTCACCCAATACTGGAACCCAACTAGTGAAGACCCAGAGTGGAGGGAATGGACTATTTTCAACCCCACCCACAACGAAGACATACAGGAAACCATTCAAGCTTTAAATCAACAAATCCTCAAGAGAAAAATTCGAATGGATGCTGAAAATGGTAAGCTTAGATGGGGACCGAAAGGCAATGGGGATTTCTCCCTAAAAGAAGCAAGGAGCATCATAGAGAGGGAAGAACAGCCTGATATTATGCCCTGGACCGATAAAGTTTGGGACAGTCTTCAATGGCCGAAAATTAGAACTTTTCTTTGGCTTCTTATGCAGAAGAAAACTCTAACATGGGAAAACCTAATGAAAAAAGGGTTCAGGGGACCCTCTAGATGTCCTATGTGCCTGAAGGAGGCGGAAACAATGAATCATATTTTTAATTCCTGTGATTGGGCGTCCGAGCTTTGGCACTGGATGGAAGAAATTCTGGAAGCATCTGATCGGAACAGGGACTCCATTCAGGAGACCATCATCAACTGGAGGAGAAACTTTTCTAGAATTCGTAGAGTGGATAGTATATGGAAATGCACCCCGGGCTTTATAGCATGGACAATATGGAAAGAGAGGAATCGAATAATTTTCACGGAGGAAGTCAGAAACATAGAATTTGTAAAAGAATCTATAACTATTAACATCAGACAGCTAATACAGGCAAAATGCAAAGCAGATTCGAATGAAAAACCCACGGATCAGGACTTACGCATATTAAAGAGGTTTCAATTGGAGGCTTCCAGCAATCAACCAATGTGGGGAAATAGAGAACATCCCTCATCGCAACTTCACAGATGGCAATGGCCACCATAGGATGGCCTAAAATAGAATTTTGACGGGGCTTCGAGGGGCAACCCAGGTATAGCAGGTATCAGAGGTGCCATTCAGAATCAAGATGGAGACATAATCCATATTTATTGCAGGGCGCTAGGAGAATGCACAAACAATGAAGCAGAGTTTGCTGCGCTTGAGCAAGGATTAAAGATTCTAAGAACCATCAGACGAGGAAATGTCATAGTGGAGGGGGATTCTTCCTTGGCCATCTCGGTGGCCAAACGCCTTCAAGCAGGCACAAAAACTAGTAAGGTAACCAAACATTGGAGGCTGGCTAAGGCAACTGAAAGTATAGCGGAGATGATAGTAGAAATGAGAGGCATAGTTTTCCAATCAGTAAGAAGAAAGACGAATGGGTTGGCAGACTTCTTGGCAAACCATGGTGCTGACAACCCAAACTTAATCACGAACAACTGTTGGCAGGAGGTAGACTGCCCAATCCTCAAGGTGACATGTGCACAGCTGGCAGAGAAGGATTCAAACCAAGCCGATCCAACCTAGCTGGTGACGGCTTCAGGTTACGGTACCGGAATTTTGATGAAACCGGTATTAGCAGTAATCATCACCAAAGCAATGGAATGACAAGACTTCTCAGGAGGAGGATCTCCTGGTGGCGGCAGGCCAGCCAGACGATCGATCATTATAGATTGAGCCACAGAACTTATAGCACCAGCAATATCAAAATCAAGACACTTGGAAGGGATCCAGATAGAAAGACATCAATAACATTTATGCTGATTTCTAAAGAGGCGGGGTGGATCGAGGCACAACGCATGAGCAACCGATATGCAAGCAAACAGGGTATGTTCGATACAACCAATGTCCGATACAACCATCAACCATAGCAACCGATCAAACGTACAGGACACTTGGCATAAGGCTAATTGGATTATGAGCAGCCACTTCCATTCTAATTCGACCTGCAACGGCCTTGCTTGTGTGAACCTCAATCAAATTTATTGCAACAGTACCCCTACCTACAGCGGGAGTAAGGCTAAACTCAGGAAGGTTCACAAACGAAAACACTATAAAGCAGGGGGTATATCCCTTGTTTTCTCCACATATTCTCATAATAGTGTCAAGCACGCATCTGTGAATGGTAATTGCATTAGCTGGGAGGAGCATAGAGAGACAGATATGGACGCGGGAGGATGCCGCTGTGCTGCTGCAAATCAGGACCTCCTAGAGGTAAAGAGAGGCTATGAGACCCATGCAACAACTAAGAACAAGCGCAAGGTTGCTGAATTGGAGGCTAAGGTCAAGCAGGCGGAAGAAGGGCACACGGAGGAGGAGATTGTAGAGGAGGTGGATTGGTTGAAGGATCCGGGAACCCCCTCGAAAAGGGCTACTCAGTTTGTTAGAACAAAGGCAGAGAGTTGGCGAACCAATATGCTCATCGCCAAAGCTCTGGAATCGGTCGAGAAGGAGAAGCAACATATCATGACTGAAGTGAACCTCACAGAGGCTCAGATGGCAAAAGCTATTGACTACAACAACTCGCTGGATGGACGAATCAGCACTGTGCATGAAGCCATTCAAACAGTCAACAGGAAGCTCACTCTGCTCATAAGGCTTCTGAGAGATACTATCAACCCTGCTCCTGGCACTCCGCAGCTGGCCACAACTGAGGTGCAGGAGAACGAATCGATGGCAGCCATGCAAGCAAGGATGGACAGTCATAAGCGGCAGATGGGTCTGGATACCATCAGTCAAATGGGAAAGTTTATCTAGGGTAGTCCCTTTTTTTGTTTTCTTCGGCCTTATCTATGTTTCGGCCTAAGTTTGTCTATGTTAATGTCATGAAATGTAAGGTCTCAGCAGTCTTGGTTTATAGGAATAAGCTCAGTTCGAGCCACCCTGCGTGGTGTGCTTCATGCAGTTTTCTTTTTCTGAACTCTCTGAGCAGGTGTTTGGTTATGGTTCATTGTTCATCCCTGCTTTCGATCTGCCACGACAGATTTTTTGTACTATATTTTGTTATATAATATAAACTTCTGACTTACACAAAAAAAAAAAGATAAGGATGTTCATCCTAGGGTTTTCTCTGAGGGTGACCTTGTCTTGGTTTATGACCAAGACAAAGATGCCTTGGGGGCAGGAAAGTTCAAATCTATGTGGTACGGTCCCTTCATTGTTAAAAAGGTCTTGAAAAAGGGAGCTTATGAGTTGATTGATTTTGAGGGAAATGAGTTGGTAGAGCCTAGAAATGGGCTTTATCTTAAAAATTATTTTTCTTAGGCTTCAACCTAGCATTTGCTTGGTTGTGAGCATTATATATTTGTGCATATCTATATATCGGTTTCTTAGTGATATCGATATTTTTGATCTTCTTTGGCAGGTATTGATGGATGATTTGATATATCTAGGGTTAACCAATGGTGCTAGTAGACACACCTGGAACCTTGCTTCTGCAACTTGGGTGATTTATTATCAATCTAGCTAGTTGTTGGTTTCAAAAGGAATATGTATCGATCCTTCTTCAAACAATGTTGCCAAATATACTATTATCATTGATTTAGTAGATATCATTTTGGGATTCAACTGCGTTAAGTAAGTCATTCACGTATGACCATTACCATGAGAGGTAGTCGTAACTGACTAATTTCTCATGATTTTTTGAATAGTTCACTTAGCACTCATTGCATCAGGTGATGCTCACAGGGGTGAAGAAGTGGGATTGAAACTAGTGAAATGTGGAGAGAAATCACATAGCATCAATCATCACTTTCGGGGCTTGCACCTGGTAACCAGGACTTCCCAGGAGGTCACCATCCCAGATTGCCTCTGGCTCAAGCGCGCTTAACTGTGGATTTTTCCCCACAATCAAGCCCACTTAGCTTGCTACCCCATTTGCAAAACCTTAGCAAGTATTGTGCCTCATGAACCATTCAAGTAGAGATCCCTTGACTCTTTTTGAATGTAAGTATGGGGGTTTACGCAGTGCATTATATTAGATATCATTTTGGGATTCAACTGCGTTAAGTAAGTCATTCACGTATGACCATTTCCATGAGAGGTAGTCGTAACTGACTAATTTCTCATTAATTTACTATCTAAGGCAATATCTCTTGGTATTGATTCATTAGTATTATACTTGGATTCACAATTGGTGGTATCTCAATTAAATAACATTTATCATGTAAGAGGAACTTATTTATATCGTCAATTTATGAGAGTGTGTTTATTACATAGATAATTTATTTATATCACATTTATTCGTATTCCACGATCAAAAAATTAATTTGTATATTTATCACTAATCAAGCATTAGATTGGCACATAAATAATTCATCACATTAAAAATAAAAAATAATTGAAGATTCATCTGTATATATATGATCATCATGGTGAAACCATCGGTATAAAGATAAAAGTTTTATGTTCAAAATAATATACAAAATTTGGACAAAACCGTCCTCCAAAATTAGGGCTTATGCCCATAAGCATGTCTAATAAAAAAGATCTGGTCATCCATCTATGGGTCCTAATCAGGGTGAGTAGCACGGAAGAAGACGATAGCATTTTCCACATATTGAAATAGTCTAACCCAATCACGTGGCACTCCTACCACGCACCTCTACATCTCCTCTGGAAGGTCTTCTATAGTTGCCATAGGTACTTGGTGAGTCAATCTCACCAATTTTCTTTCTACAACATGGAGGATCCTTTTGGTCTCCGTTGTGGCTCCCTCCATGTCTCTTCTGTGATGCCTGTGCCTAGGTAGACCCTCAGGTATTACTGGTCCAACATCTATGTCACGATCAAAATAATTTTGAAAGTATTTGTCTCATAAAAATTATTTTCAGTTTATTTATACTTAAAATCCAAAAAATCTAAAAAAATAAAAAATGTTTGTACCTATGGCTCCCCACGTTACATCCAATGGCAACACTAGATCTGGATTTACTCTGAAGTCCATGCTAGCATAAGGGTAGTCCTCAACAACTATGACTTGTTGTTCCCACCAGGACAAGAACTCGTCATCAAAAGTGTTTCAAGGGACCTCACCACCCCTTAGTATCTCCATTATATCAACCCATGTGCCCATTCGAGGATCTCTCAGGCTGCTGGCAATGAAAAATACCTTGGTTCGAAGCCTTGGTTCTCTCTCAAAGAAAAAGGAGCACAACATGGTTCCATATCCAAATTTTTTTGCCTGACCTTTTTGGATATATGTAAGTTTTTTCTTCATATTGGCCAAGAGGGGTGTGCAACAATAAAAAAATTGTTGTGAGACACTCTACTGCTAGACTCATCGAAACTCAAGAAGCCTGGTGTAGAGAGGTTGACCCATTCACTCTAGAAATGATGAAGAAAAGGATTATCATAAACTCTCTACATGTTTAATTGTAATTTGAGTTCCAAACTTCTTTTTGTTCCTTGGGCAGTAGATACGTACATAGTCCTCTACATTGAGGTTCCCTCTTGTTCTTACTATTGAATTGACCTTCTCTCCTCTTCGGGAAAGGTCGGCGATAAAATAGATATCCTCTATTTCTATCCTTAGAGGAATTTGGTCATTGATAAAAGCATCTTCTTCTAGATCCCAATAATGGATCAACATCTCAAGCAATCTAGTGTTTGCCTTCATGTTTGGAATTTTGAAAATTTTCAATAATCTACATCCTTTTAAAGCATCTAATGCAAATTGAACATCCATCACTTCATTATCAATTGCACTATTTTCCCTCTCTCTTCATGTAATCAACATTCTACAAAAACATATTTTGGATCATTTAAAACCATGTTTTAAATTTTAAAATTCCACACATGCGGGTTCAATATATACACAGTCACATGTAGGGCTGTTCTATATATGAGCCTGTTGTGCTCAACCCGCATGCATGCAAATAATAGTTTTTGAACTATTTTTCTACGGTGAAACTTTCAAAAAAGACATTAGAAAAGCAATAAAATTTACCTAAAAATCATTTAGAAGATTACCTGGATAGTTGAAGGTTGAATGAATGGACGAATTGGATGGATTGAGGTTGCTTGACTTTTTTGCTCCGTAGCTCCTTCACTCACTTGTTCACAACAAAAATGAAAAATTGTAAGTCAAAAGGTCTTTATATAGGTTGACATTAAAAATTAATTTTTCAAAAGTTTATTTTTTCTTTTCAAAACTTTATGAGCTTTGTGACCTTTTTGGCTTGGAGTTTTGGGATGGGTCATTTTTTCAGGAAACTTTGGAGATTTTGAGAGACTGCTTCAACTCCATGACTGCAGACCCATCATGGTAGGTATCGTTTTTTCACTGGCATATAGGTTAGGGGATATCATTTTCCATTGCATTTTTCATGCTAGCCTCCATACTGTGATATCTTGGCCATAGGATCAACCCCATCATGTCTTGGTTCTTAAACCATTTTCACTTTCCGACTTATAAAATCATGACATGATGGTAGAGCCTACCTTTACATGGGAATCTTAGTTATATCCTCGCTAGCATATGTTTCCCATGTTGCTATACTGTGTAGGCTTGGGATTCCTCTTTAGTCCCACCATGACTTGTGTGTTGAAGCTTCATTCTCTTACTTCTTCGCTATTTTTCTGGCTTTATACCCTAAAGGCTCCTTTGTGTTGAGTTGTACCATTGCATTTCATGTTGAATATTTTCCTTTTCTTGTCCTTAAGCCAACTTCACTTGGACTCGTATATAAGCCACTTTTTGACCACGTCTTTCTGCAAAATCAAGCTTGCAATCACTTAGCCTCTGCAACTTGACACCCTTTTCCCATGGAAAGAACATTCCTTTGAGTGTCATTGACTAGTTTCGTCACCTTGCATTGAGCATAGGAATGTTCCTCTCCCAGGAACTAGGACATCTGTATTTGCACACTCATTCTTTCCAATGTACCAAATGCATTCTTTTATTATTTTTCAGGCTTTTTAAATATGAAAAAGACAAAAAGATTAAATATTACAAAAAGAGCGGGAATGGGGAATTACTTCCATAATTGATGGAAACTAGAGTCAGTTATGTCGCCCTTGAACAAAGCACTCAAAATTAAGTCTTTCCTCCATCGGGATGGGCTTTAGTTTGACTTAGGAGAGCCTTAACCTTGTTATTGAGTCAGTACTCCTCCGGTTGGTTATCTCTTTCAATCATATGGAGTGTTTTTTGGTGCCTCTTGCATGAAAAACATATACAAAGTTATCATATGCTACCATATTGTCACATTTGAGTCATGCTTTTGTTCAAGGGAAGTAAACCCGAGTCAGCCTTTCTACGGTGTCTCTTGACTTATTTTTAGTTGGCCATCCTTTGTTGTCAGAGTCATGTTCACTATCACATTAGCTATTTGTTCCTTTGCTCATGCTGGTTTGAGAAGGTCTCCATTGAATTCTTGTTGGCGGGTCTTTCTCTTATCGACTACGACAAATTGCTCTAAGAGTAGACCTAGATTTGCACCCTAACCCTATTTCCATCATTTATAGGTGATCTTGTGCTCAACATCGATCAGTATCATGGGTATTTGACTGAGTGGTTTCCCTTGTGTTTGATGTCAGATTTCATTATCACACATTGGGATTTGTGCAGTACCTTCTTTTCCATTTGACCCTATTGGTGGATTCCTCGCCTCTATGTCAACTTTCATTATTGGTTGGTTCAAAGGATTTCTATCATGCACTAGCCACATCTTGTGTATGCTGGAAACGTGCTTTGGTTTGGTTACCACATCTTTCTTCATCTGATTCCTTCCATATTATTGGCATGTAGGTTACACTCATGTTGGATTGATGAAGGATGCCTTAATGCCTTCCTTCCGGCAGATCTTTCCCCATCGACTTCAACTCATTGCTCTGGGAACAAGGTCTAGAGTCCATTTGACAATACCTTAGGGTTTTCAATCATCAGTGGTAGATTCCTTCACTATCAATAGCGGGAATACATTATTGTCTCATGATTGATAGATTCTTCCAAGTGTTCGACTTCATATCATTTATTTGCATTTGTTAGATTGTACTGGGTCCCTTGGCTCTCATCATCATTATCAATGAGTAGCCTCGTGTTTAATGAGAAGATTTTTTGGTGGAAATCACATTATAGTATTTTTGTCGACGCGTTTTGAACCAACGAGTGTGGTTCATCTTCAGGACAAGTTGAAGAACTAGATCATGGTTAAAGGTTAAATATGGAGAGCAGATCTTCCAACGGCTATATTTGACTAGGAAACAACTATTTTGGCTGAGAAACGACTAAACTTGACTAGGCAACTTCAGTGGACAGAGGGAGAGGAAAAGTTATTAATGTTATGATAATTACCAAAATTATTGTTATATTTATTACAAGAAATTGAATAAAAGTAAATTTTGTATTCAATTTTTTTTTATTTAGAAAATTAATAAATTAGTTGTCCAATTAAAAATATATAGATGGTTAGTAAATTATCAAGGAAATGTTTTTTTTTTTTTTTTTTTTCCCTAAAAATGCTAATAGGAATACTAATTAAATGAATATGTATATTGTGAAATAATTATAAATCAAAAACATTACTTCAATATTATAGTATGTAAAGATATGTAAAAATAGACCTTCCTAATTTAATATAAATATATAAATAAATAGTTAATAAGTTATTACGCAAGATAGTTTCATTCATTATTAATATCATAGACATAAATTCTAAGAATTAACTCACAAGACCCTAACCTTAATAGACAAATCAAAACCTTAAATCATTAATATAATATGGAATAATTTGTATATATATACTTACTGAATTAAATATATAAAGAATAGTTAATTCATTATTATGCAAATTAGTTTCTAGAAAGAATCAACTCACATGACCTAAACCTATTAATCTGCCTATCTAGAAAGAAAACAAA
>APFE031516883.1:31036-58900 GCA_000404065.3 Pinus taeda | reverse complement strand
TCTTTACAAGCTCATATTTGAAGAAGATCCACCTTGCATGTCATGAGGAGTAATGGAGGTAATAACAGACATCATAGGTTGGTATGCCTTACTAAGTGGCACTTTCCTTAGAGTGTTCGACAGAGAGAACCTCTACATGTTTTACCCAGTTATGCCACTGACAAGCTTGTCATATAAGAAGCATCACATCATCTCACCATAGGGTTGTCAACAACTTTGTAGAGGAAGAAGAAAGAACCATGGCCTACTCTTCGTTTAAAAATTGGATTATATGAGATAAAGAACTTGAAAGTTGCAGATGTCGAGGGAAACGAAATAGTCAAGTTTGCATTCAATACTCCATATTTCAATCCGTATGATCCTTATGGTATTTGTAAATACCACTACGTGAGATTTTACTTTCTGTGGATCAACTGGGCATTCCATTGGTTAAAGGAAGATCAGTGGACGAATTGCTACAATGCCTCCATACTTTGTGAGCCAGCCATTTTAGTAGAAAAAGCAAAGAAGAAGCAGAGGATATAGAGAGAAGAATAGAGGAAGAAAGAAAAGTAGAGGTTGCAAGAAGTAGAACTGAGGTTTTAGGAAGAAGAACACAAACTCAAGGAAGAACAGGAGTTGAGGATGAAGGAACAAGAAGATAAGTAGAAGCATGAGGAAGAAGAAAGGAAAGGAATAATGACAAAAGAAACAACACTTATACAAGTTGAAGAGAAGGAAAATAACCATCTAGCAGCTGAGGAGGAAGGTATACAAATGCAGGATTAGGAGCTTTCTCAACAAATTGAGGACTTGATTGAAGTAACATACATGGAGTTGGAACAATAGTTGTAGAATGAAGATGTTGATCTGAGTCCAAGCGCACCAGAGGTCACCACTTAGTCTCCACCACCTCTAGTAGCAGAGCCAACCTTGAGCGAAGAAGGGGATGTTTTTCCCTTCAATGATTATACAATGATGGATGTGTACAATATTTCATTCAATGAGTTTCATAGGAGGAATTTACAAGAACATAAAAAATATTTTTCGAATGATCACATATCCCCTGCATTCATTAGAGAAAGGGTGATAGTGGTGGACACCAAGAAGCATCCAAATGCCATTACCGAAGCCAACTTGGCCTTTGCAGGAGCAACAAGATCAAACATTCATCATTTGAGGGTTGAGAATGAGAAATTGGCACAAAACTTCTAGGATGTCAAGAAAGAGGCACTACAGCTCCACACAACAACACATAAAGTAGTTTTCGCATAGGTTTACTCGAAGGAGATGAGAGCAGCGATACTTATTCAAGTATCAATACTTGGATAAGCCATGTGGAAGCTCTATGAGGGGTTTGTGACCATTCATAAAGAAGTTTTCCATTTGCATGGTCCACAACAGAAGAGAAAATACATTTTTAAAACTCTCAAGAACATACAATATTCCATTACTTATGTGCAATAGTGGACAATGCAATACAAAGGGGCATTGCTTGACTTAGTGAAGAAAATTAAGCCACTGGTAGATTTGGAGAAAGAGAGAGTTTGGATGTTGATTCAGAATAAAAAGTAGCTCACCTCATTTATTGGTAGCATTTATACCTTACATGTACAATTTTTCACTAGTTTGGATGTCTTGGTGAAAACACACTAGATCCCTCATTTGATTCAGTCACCAAAGCCAAACCTAGGAACCAAGTCTAGTAGGAGATCAAAGAGTACTTGGACTAGTTGAGATAGATTGCCACCAAGGAAGACTTGGAGTTGAACAGACAAAACATGCATAATTTCATCGTTGGTCCTATCCAATTCAGAACAATGTTCCTCATGCTTTAAAACAAACTTGAAACCAGTTCTAAGACATTGTACCTAGATGTCATGGAGCCTTGAATTCACTTCCAGCTAGACACCATCACATAGTTTGGTGACATCATCACACAGTACCAAGCTTGGCACGAATACATGACCAAAAAGAAGAAAGTGGAAGTTTCTAAGCTAGAGTTCTCCCAAACTCAAGCATCATAGCGTTGTTTCTTGTTAGGATGTTGAGTTATATCTACCCTATTTTGTATTATATGGGTACAAATGTAAAATGTAATATTATTTTAATTATGTTGTAAGTTAAATTCCAATTGTCAATATTGGAATATGAAGAGTCGTGATGTAATGTAATGAGTCATTTTGTAAAGAAGTTGAAGGGTCATGATTGTAGTCCAAAGGTCACAAAGGGGAGTTGAAGATTCACCCCCTCTTGTTATAAACAGAACCTCATAACTCATGTAACAGGCTTTGGGAGCCAAGCTTTTGACTAGGCTTAGGCTTAGAAGGATCTTGGGAGTATTGTGAAGAGCCTTGGTTTCTCTGTAGTGTAGAGAGAGTATACTTCTTTGGAGGATCATATGTTCTTGAATTTAATGTTCCACTATTGGGGCTAGTGGTCTGTCAATGGTTTATGTATGAACATAATTTTCAATTGTAATTAAATCAAAGTCAACACACTTGCACACATATGTTGTGAATGTATTAGGACTATTCTTGGTGTATTTGTAATATATGTTATTTAACTTATTCTTATGATTATGAACTATTTTGTTTGCATTTGTATGAATCTTCTTGAATGTGTGTTGTTGTGTTAATTCATCACTTTAACTTGCATATTATTCCGCATATTAGCTTGTGATGTCATTATGCTCATGTGCTCCTTTAAAGCTACATACTATTATAGCCTTCCAAGGGGTGCACTTCCATTTCCTTTCATGTGTTGGAAACTTTATGCATCGCACTTGAATTTCCACAAGGTCACACGCTTATTCTCACCCAAAGTTACCATACTTCACTCTGTGTGCTTTTGCAATCAAGGCATAACATTACCACCCACTACTACTAATCCTACTTAAAATGGTGTGAGGTCTAGTTGGGACTTCTTATCAGGGAGACCCCTGAATGTTGGTGGGTCTAACACCTTCATAGTGCCTTAAACTAGCCTCATGCTAGGCTAAAATTAGGCTTCTTTAGGCTTGCGATAAGGTTGTCCCAATGGCCTCTCTATGCAAAAATTTGGCCTAGAATCACCTCTCTCATGTGGCCTACATAGAGCTCAATATAGGCATAAAATAATCCTAAATTGTTTCAAACGTGCCCTTAAAAATAGCTTGGAACTTTGTCACATCACTACTCTAGAACTCAGCTATATCAATGCTCCATAAATTGGTTGATCCAGAAAGGTGATTAACATATTTTATTTATAAACAATTCCTTTTTTCTTGAGGAAATATCTAGGGATATCCACCCGAAGGGATTAAATCCCACCAGATTATTAATAGAACCTAACCCTGGGGGTGTCGAGGAGAATTGACCCTGTGACCACCTATTAGTGAGGCGATTTAGCGATGGGAACTCAACCAATTTAGCTAACCCTAAAGGATTTATTTACAAATAATTCTTACTTGTTGGCCTTCTTTAGATATTCAATGGAGCTCTAGACCTCAAACTGATCTTCTTGTTATTATGTCTTAGATTATCTGAATTGTTTCCTCCATTTATCCATGGCTAGAAAAATATATAGTGGTGGAAGAGGCTTATAATGGGGCCGACTTGTCATTTTGAAAAGACTCAATTATAAAAAATATAATCTAAAATAATAATAAATATTTGTTTCAAGAGCCACATATAAATAGGAGATTACTTGAGGGAGATAAACATACATGTTTAGAGGAGGCTTTAAGACACTTAAAAAATCAAATTTTAAATTTATATAATCTTTTTTGAAAGTTGATCAGAACATATGAAATTAGGTCATCTTGATTTGTAATTTTGACCTTCCATTTAGGGAAAAAATGGATATTAAGGCCATAAACCTTTGGGGAAAATGTGTTGGTGCTAAACCCACCTTTGGGGCATCAATCTTCAAAAATCTCTCCAACTGAGAGGACCCTCAAAATGTGCCACCTATCAAATGAAATGATGAGACAAGGGATACCTGATTAGGAGGTTATTTCAACCAAATATGATTGATTTTTTTTGTAAAAACTATCAAATGAATGCTAGCTCAATCAACTTTTGACACAAATGACAAATTTTCCAACAAGGAATTCTATTGATCGGGAATGAAAGGGGAGGTAGTTGAATATTTAGCAAAGTGTTTAGAATGTCAAAAGGTTAAAGTGGAACACCAACATCCCACTGGACTATTAAAATCCTTGACATTCTTGAGTTGAAATGGGAAATTATCTCCATATATTTTATTATAGGTTTACTTAGAACTAGAACACAATATGATTCAATCATAGTTCTAGTCGGTAAACTAAGCAAAACAACCCATTTGATACCAATTCAATTAACATATAAAATTAATCATGTAGCTTATTTTTTTATGAATTAGATATTTTTAGACTACATGGGGTACCAAAAATAGTCATCTCTGACAAAGATACAAAGTACACATCAAATGTTTGCAAAGAACTTTTTTTAGGAATGGTACAAAATTGAATTTCAGCACTACCTATCATCCTTAAACATATGGACAGACTAAAAGAACTATCCACTTTCTTGAATATATGCTTCACATGTATGTAATGGATCAACGAAAT
Source organism: Pinus taeda (assembly GCA_000404065.3). Classification (NCBI taxonomy): domain Eukaryota; kingdom Viridiplantae; phylum Streptophyta; class Pinopsida; order Pinales; family Pinaceae; genus Pinus; species Pinus taeda. The sequence continues at coordinate 54,330 of APFE031516883.1, read as the reverse complement.
AATTGGGAATACTACTTATGGTTGAATTTGCATATAACAACAGTTATTATCAAGCATCTCTTAAAATGAGTCGCTTTCAAGTCCTTTATGGGTGAAAATTTCACGCTCCATTAAGTTGGAGTCAACCATAGGACATGATAGTTTTGGGACATGATCTATTGAAAGCGACAAAATAGATGGTTAGAAAGGTAAGGCATAATTTAAAGATAACTCAAGATAGACAAAAAAAATTATGCATATCATAAAAGAATTCACACAGAATAAATGTGGGGGAACATGTCTATATCAAAGTCACACCAAGAAGAACTACATTGAGATTGAGAGCCTGTGCTAAATTAACAGTCAAGTTCTGTGGACCATTTGAAATAATAGGTAGAGTAGGACTAGTGGCCTACCAAATAACATTACCAATCTACATTAAAGTACATAATGTATTCCATATATCACTTATGAATAAATATTTTCATGATTCGACTCATGTTAATGGCTGGAATGTGGTGTAGGTCGAATTAGAAGGTGCATTCCAAGTTGAACCTATGTAGATTTTTGATAAGAGGGAAAATTCACTCTAGAATAGAGTCATCACCCAGGTTAAAGTGCAATGGAAACACTTCAACCCTAAAGAGGCAACTTGGGAAATGGAAGTGAAAATGTGGGAAGCATTTACTTCACTTTTTCAGAAGTGATAAAATTAGAGGAAACATTGAGAAAGATATTTATTTAAGGGGGGTAAGATGTAATACTCATAGAGGAATCACTTTTTTGAACTTTATTATTTATATTTACTTATAAATATTGAAGTGAAAATGTTGGTTGTGGGGTCAATTGTAAGTTTAATTGACTTATGTAAATAGATTATATAATCATATAAATAATTTTTTCTTTTCTCTTGGACACAATATGGGAAATAACATGTGAGTATTTTGGGCTTCTTGGTTGTCCATAAAAAATGTTAAGTGGTTAAGTCCAAGTTGTGGATAGAGAAGAGGAAAGCGACATAGGTCACAGTTGTAACCTTCCCAAATTCTCCAATATTTAAGGGACAATGACTATCACTAGGATGCAACATAACTGGAGAGAGATTTTATGATAGGTGGGGAGATAAGGATAATAATAAATAGAGAGAGATGTTATAATGATGATAAGTAGTGTTGGAGAGAAATGCATGCTTAATAAGGAAAAAAGGAAAAAAATTTCCTAATTGGGAAAAAACCTACACAGAGAAAAAGAAGGTGGACCTTAAAACAAGGATGCTACTAAAGGTATGCTAGGGAAGGAAATGATTAAATACCACTAAATGTAAACAATAGGGATTTGTTTTTCTATTGGGAGAGAAAAATAAAGAGAGGAAGTAAGAATCCTGAGCTTGGGGGGAGTTATAGGAATTGCAACTCATTGGTTGAGTGGAATGTGTTGGTTCCTACTTTATTTCCAAGGGGCTAAGATAAGTAAATGCATGTCGTACTATGATTGAATGGTATATTTAATTTAAGAGAAGTTAACTATGTTTAATTGACATGCTTTTATTACATGGATAAGTTTGTAAAGGTACTAACTAGTTGTTTGTTGGAATACCTCCCTCTACCTATAGTAATAAGTATGTTGAGATATCCAGGAATGCAAGTAGTTTTCTAATCAATCATTTGAGTAGTAATACATGATAAATATATCCCATGACAATTTTTATAATGAACAAATAAAAAAGTTAACATATATAGAAAAGTACCAACACAACCAAACCCAAAGAAATACATGCATCTATAGATATCTAAGGTAAAAATGTAGAATTATTTATCCCACTTTGTTAAAGAGTTAGTTATAGTAAGATAATGATGAATAGAACACAATAGAGAATTAAATAGGAAATTGGATATATTCATAACTCTGAGCAATAAGAAAAAGTATAGGATTTGTTAGTTTCAAATTGTATAAAGTAGGCATGTTTCATATGGACATGATGGATAGAGATTGAGGGATATGTTTCTAGACATAAGTTAGAATTTTTACATGGGAAACTATTTCCAAGAAAGTCTAAAACTACCTATATGTTGGTTACATGTTAGTGTTGTAGGATGTTATATATACTGATGGCATGGTGGATGTTGTGTATTAGATGATGTTTAATCCTCAATTCTATTGTTAATGTTTATAAGATCTGTTTAACTTCCACAAAATACTTCTAGTACGTAATTTACAGGATTGATATGTTCATATGTTATATATTGGATAGCTATTACAGGCTGCCTAGAAAGAAAGTACGACATATAATCTAGATCTAAGAGATTCACATCTAGAGAGTTGTGGAGTTTATGAGTATAGAGAAGTATTAAGTATAACAAATGAATTCCTATACATAAGGCAAAATGATTATGTCCAAGTAAGATATACAAGGAAAAGAAATACATAAGTCTTAGATAATGTATAGCAAAAATAAAACACCAAAATTACTTGTTGAATGCTCAAAGTAAGCATAATATATACTATATATAAATATATACATATATATATATATATATATATATATATATATATTATAATATGTATGTATATATGTATGTATGTATGTATGTTGTATGTTGTATGTATGTATGTATGTATTGTATGTATGTATGTATGTATGTATGTATGTATGTATGTATGTATGTATGTATGTATGTATGTATGTATGTATGTAATTAGTGGATGATATAAACTCATATTTAAAATACCAGTGGTAATTACACTGATTATAAAAGACTCAGATTAAACATTGAATATACAATTGAAGTTGAGTATAAAAATAATAGTCTAAATAAAACTCAATATTGATTACATATGTAGAGATGAGAATGAGAAACTCGACATAAATTAGATGAAGTATGCAAATTCTAGTGGAATAAATATCCATGGTTGTAATAGGCTCATTAAAAACATCATGCAACGATGAAAGTAAGGAAAACTAGCTTGAGGGGAACCTTGTAGTTCGGGTGAAAAATTGTTATATGAATGAAAAAAAATGTTGTAGCATCTTGAGACAAGATAGAATACTAAAAATGAGAAGAAAAATATAAGCTCAATTAGTTAGTCACTGTTGAAGTTATGTTAAACCTAGAAAACAAAATGAAAATAGTTGGGTTACAAAATTACCTATGTGGGGGGGGGGGGGGGGGGGGGTTTCCTAAAAATACCGTGACAACCAAGGCTGATACGTACAAAATTTGTACAATTAATATTGTCACAAGTGAAGATGAGAGGAGGAGAAGACACTTAAACTTTAAATCTTAACATTGAGTATTCAATTGTAGCTAGGAATGCAAATAACTACATGTAGACATAAGGAACAATGTCATACCTGAAGATATGTGGCATTGATATGGGTCATGTCGAGGTTTAGGCATGAGGAGATGAGCCAATAGGTTTATGTCCCTAAAAAATCCCCATAAGGAAGACATAAAAAAACAAAATGTAAGAGATTCACTGATAAATTGGACCTCTACAACCCATATAATGAAACAAGCATATAGTACAAAGCCCTTGTTAACACAAATATGAGCTACTATTATAAGAAAATTGAACACACAAATACAAAAAGAATGATAGTGCAATAGTCCCCATGGCTTCCCTTAAAGCTAATAGGGACATGCCTTTCCCTTGGGAGGAAGATGGTGTCTAAAAACCCAGAGGGTGTCAGTCGGAAACCTTCGTCTGGACCTAAGTAAATAGATAATTTTTTTTAAACAAAGGTAATGGGATTAATAATTAAATTAACCTTACCAAATGCATTTTGAGAATGGAATTTTAAAAACAAGAAAGACTCAAATTGACCAAGGTCTATGTAGAGAAAAATACCATGAAAATCAATGCTTAGGCCTCAATAACCAAATCCCCTTCCCTAGTAACATAATAATTCAAGGGTTGAGAAAATCCTCAATTCACAGGTGGAATTTTTAAAGCCTAAACGACCTATGATTCAATAAAAAAATGATCAAAACGTGGAAGGAATAGGAACACTCCATAAATTTAATGACAAGGGAAAATATTTTAACCAACTATACTATAACAAAACTGTGCAAGGAGGGAAATTTTTGACAAATGAAATTATTACTTGCTGCATCATGGCATGAAAGATTCCATGGAAGCCAAACCTCTATGGTAGAAAAAACCCTCCAAAAACCTTAAGGTTTTTTTATAGTATCATCTACAAAGAGATGGAAAAGGTTAAATTTCTTCTAAAAAACCTAAATCCTATGAGAAATCAATAAACTAGAAAAGAGCCTTCCGAAAACCATTAGTAAATCGGGTTCAACAGCTTGCGATCATGACACGACTACTTGCAAGGAGGGAATGGAGACTAAATTTGCTAGAGATAGAAACCTCCATGGAAATTCATAGGTGATAGGGTTGAAACTCTTTCTTGTAGTCGCAAAGCCTTTAGTTGCTAAGCCCAACAAGGAAAATGGTTTACTGAAGGATGGTAGTATACCCTACCAAATAACCCAACAAAAATTCCATTATTTGATCACCTCATATAATCCCATCCATCCATCACTGAGAGATCACATGGTTAAGGCAGGTTAATAAAAAATGTGGGGGACATGTGGTACAGGACTCACATCGTGCATGACATGTAGGTAAAGCATAGTTACATCAAGCATCAAGTGGGGGCGAGGGCCGGAGCGTGGTTAAACCACATGTTGGAAATACTAATAAGAGGTGAATTAGTATTTCAAAAATTATTACAAATTTATATTCCATTTACATTCATCATTAAATTATATATGCATCATCAAGAAACACATAACCAAGTACATATATATTTCAAAGGTGGAAACCCATAAAGGGAGAAAACCACCATTCTTCTTCTTCTCTTATTTAATATTTATTTACATATATTCACTAGATACAACTTGTAGGAAGAACCCACTCCCTTTCACTATTTCACTAGCACCCACTAGTAGGAAGCACCCACTCCCTTGAAATGCTTCGTTGGCACCCACTAGTAGGAAGCAACTACTCCTTTGCATAGTTTCACTGGAACTCACTACCAGGAAGCACCCACTCCCTTCATAGTTTCGTTGGAACTCACCAACAATAAGAACCTACTCCCTCAGATTAGTTCAGTTCATTAGCACCAACCCCCAAAATATGGTGAACCTCCTTTTTCATCCATTTTCAAATTGGATCCACTCGCTATCAAATCCTTCAAGAAATTATTCTTTGATTAGCAACATACAAACATTCTGGTAGCCTTGATCATAAGCACTTACACATATTAGCATTCATCATGAACCTCATGTACATCAACGATGTTCTGCAGTATCAATCAACAACAAATGATCATGTCATCAACAATCTCAGTCTCAACAATAAAAATAATTATCCTGTAATTTGTCCTATCACAACGTCAGGATTTTAAGTACAAAGACAAGTCCCTGACATCAACAACTCAACATACTTAGTAACAACTTCATCATCATGTTAGCAACTCCAAACCTTAGTGATATCAACAATAACAACACAACCATACACTCTATCATTAACACATCATTTGTATCAATATCAACATGTTATTCATGGAGCACAAACCCTAGGGAAATGTAACAACCCCTGGTTTATTTTCCATGTAAATGAAAATAAGGCCAAGGTCATAGGACATGTATTCCAAGCTGAATGTTTGGGAAAATACTTTAGTGGGCATCACTTGTGGTTAAATAATGGCTATGGGAATTAGCAAAGGAATTGGAAAAGACAAAGAGACAATAATTGGCATTTAATTATGAGAAGTAAGGCACAAATAGGAGAAAAGGAATGTGAAGAGATGCAAATTTGCATGCAAGGGAAATTAGAGAAAAAATGAAGGAAATTGAAGAAAAAGAGATTAATGATAAAAAGACATTAGAGAATACATTCACAGCTTTTGGTTAGTTCAGTTGTCTCTCTCCTTTTATTCTCTCATTATCATACTCTTTCACACTTAGAGTGTTCTTAGAGAATGCTTGGATCACTCTATCATTCACTTGGATTGGATAAAGCAAGCAAGGGAAAGAAAGGAAGCACAAGGAGACATTTGGATCAATAGCTACAAGGGACTTACTTTGCAGGTAACAGTTTGCATGTGTGATCTCCTTGTTAATTTTTGGATGCATGGTATATGCATGTGGCTCTTTAGTTATGTTCTATAATTGGCATAGATATTTTCCTTGATTGATAGTGGTTTCAACCTTGCCTTTCCATTTATTGGATAACCATGGTGTTGTGTGTTTCCCACTTTTTTATTATTATTGGTTCTCAGGTTCCCTATGGTTGTGGGTTGGAACAAGAACTTTGGAGCTCTAGAACAAATTGGATTGAGTTACTAGTTCCTGGAGCTTGCAGGTTGGGACAAACACTCTAGAGCCTCGTGGGTTGAGTTACTAGTGCTTGGAGCTATGGGTTGGAACAAATGCTATAGAGACCTAATTTAGCTATGGATTAAGTTACTAGTTCCTAGAGCCTTGGACAACTTGGGTAGAGACTGATTTGGTTGATGATAATGATTTCTGGACCATAAAGGTGAGATCGTTGGGGTTAAGGGTTGAGGTGGTTTGGCCTATGGAATCCCTAGTTGGTTTTGTTTTGGTTTAACCCTTATGATCCCACATTCATGCTTGGAATATGACATGAGAGTAATTGATTGAATGAGATATTTGGTTTTGCCCAATCTATGGTCGGGTGGTAAATGGAATTCCTTGACTTGGTTGGAACTTTCATATGTTAATATAATATATTTTCCTTTCATGATCTATGAGAACTTGTATTGGTTATCATGTTGACATTATGGATATTTTTTTATGATATCTATTATGGTTATATGCTGGTTATATACATGTTTATATGATGTTCTCTAGCTATGGCTCTTGTTCATGGTTTGTTAAGTTATATGAAGGGTTATGAATGCATGGACTAACAAGTGTTGTTGCAGATAGCTAGAGAGGGTCTGGATCCTTCTTGGTGATTCTTAGATGAAGTTTAGAAGCTTATGATCATATATGCATTCATGACCTCGAGATTTCATGTTTACCATATGTTTGACAAAATGTCTGTCATGTACTAAGCATATCCTAGTTAAGATCTTGTTCAATTTTGGATGTTTGGCAGTGTTGTCATCTTAATTGTGATTCTAGAAAGTTATGAGTCCTTTTGGGCAGTGGTCTGGAGTCCAACCTAAAAAAGTAGCTTAGATCTCAGAATCGATGGAATGAAACTTGGGATTTTAGGTCATAATCACATGGAAGAAGGTTTATGAGTGTAGTTATAGCCTCATATCCATATGAACAGTGTGTTAAGGCCCAAGGGTGCAGTTATGGAGTTAGGCAAGTGAAAATGAGTTCTAGATTTGGGATTGATCACCTTGGGTGGTTTGAAAGCTCCTAAAAGGTTTGTAGTCCCTGTGGGATGTCAGTTTGTTGTGGGTTGTCGAACCCACCTCCATAACTGGATCTTGGAGGTCAGGTCATATCATAGTGGCATTCATCTCATGTTTACCATGGAGAGATTTTAAAAGTGGGTAGATGTGGGAGGAGACCTTACAAGAAACATGTTATTAAGTAGAAAAACCCTGCAATATACCATCATGATCATCCCTATAATGTATGAACATACAATCCTTCACACAAACACCATAAACACAATAATAATACTCAAACCCTATTCTGGTCTTTGTAATGATAACTTCATATAACATATCAAATAGTCAACATCCTTAGCAAAAATGTAATTTTTAATGCATAAAATATTTGAATTAACATGTGATAATGGTTCTCAATGAAATAACCACAGTTCAACAAAAGACAATCATCATATAATGGTTGGCTTAAGGGGATTTGGACCTAGGTTTAGAGTTAGTTGTGCCAACCAACAAAACCCTTTACTACTAGACCTTATCGAAATAACCCACGTAGCGTAGGCTTCAGTCTCAACAAAGTAGTATTGGGCGATGAAATAACTAGGTTTCTACTTCCAAAGGTCGATGTGATGGTTTTATGTGATTCCTAGGGTTATATCCCAACTCTCGCGAACCCTAACCATTGAAATGTGGAAATTAAGATAACTTTCAGATAACAACTTATAACTCTGTGCTAATTGATTTAAACATCCATATCATCAATTAAACTAACAGATATACTACTTTCGCGCATCAATCAAGTGTTTCTTAAGATAAATACAGAAATCAGAGCGAATAAATAGAAAACATAGAAGTAAACATAAAGTCACATATACATAGATATTGCTCCAAAATAGTCTTTATTATGATCAATCCTTTTGTTAACGACTCTTGCTTCCTTGCGCACACAGCTATAGGGGGCTGCACAATCAGCTGTGGACTTACTAAGGTCTCTATGCACACAGTTGCAGGAGCCTTCACATTTTCCTAAGTACAAAAAATAGACTTTTCTACCTTAGATCACTTGCCCATACATAGATATTCAATTATTAACTGAGTTCATATGACTTGCTATGACTCCTTTATATAGCTTCTTTCATTACATTACCATGGTTTGTGAATCATGGGTGGGTCACCAAAATTATTAACTACTAACAAACTAAGGGGCTTTGACCTTCCTAAAGCCCCTTTTGACTTCTGTGACCTTTGCGCTTCGCTCCTCAAAATGTGGGGACTTTACATAAAAAACAAAACTATTACAAAATTGACCCTATGGGACCTTGTCCCAAGAGGCCCTCAACACAGAGTCATCACTCATCCTCGAGCCACTCTATTGGTGGCACCTTGATCTTCACCTGCAACTCACTAAATTCAATCTTCAAAACTTGTAGGTTTGTTGTCCCCTGCGTAGTGGCTTGACGAACTTCTTCAACTAATTTCTTTGTGGTTGGGCCTTCAACTGCAAGGCCTATTATTCTTTATGTCTACTACATGGATTTCAGTTTTCCTTGCACTGACAATGTCAACTGATTGGCCTCACCCACCCAAGGCTACATCCTTGATGATATGATGGCTTCCTTGTGATGTAACTCATCAATTTCACTCTAGATGAGCTTGTCTTCCTATAACCTTATGAACCTTTACACTAGAGCTAATGTTCACGTCGTTGACTGGATTTCATCAAATTGCCTTTGCTTCTCCCTGATGTCCGCTTCAATTTTCTATAGAGTAGGATCCTCTTGAATTGAGGTCCATAATTACATGGTCTGTTCAAATAACTAAGAGTAGCCCTTGACTATAGTGTCCAAAGTGACCAGCTCTTCTTTGATAGCAGGTCTACGCTACTCTCGGACCTCTAGAGGGGTAGTGGGTTGCAACTTAAGCTGTAATGCAAATATTTGTAGTTGCAGCTCAAACCTCACTTTGTCAATTTATACCTATGACTTCCTTATTGTAGAATCTATCTTCTAAATCTTTTATGCAGCGTCTGCTTCAGTTGGAATCTGGAGCTCAAGGAGCTCACTACAGGCTTATGCAATAATATCTTCCAGCTGCTGACTTTGTGTCGTTACCTCCTCCTTTTCCTTAAGGGCCTGTGCTTTTTTCTCAAGGATCTGTTCATTTTTCTTTTTTACTTCATTGATGATCAACAGTGCACAATGTTCCGAATTTGGAGCTCGTCTAACACCCCTTTGTGAAACTCATTCAGATTCTGAATAGAAAGTGCTACCAAATTCAGACTCAAGTCCTTCATGTGGAGTAGGTGTGCCCTTCCTTTTGCTGAGTTGACACGTGAGGGTCCCTCTCACAACTGTATTGTGTAGAGATCTAGTGTGAGTTATGATTCCAGGGCTGACCCACTCACTTGTTTCAGGCTCGCTTCCTTCACGCTCGCTTGTCCCATGCTCACTTGAGTGAGACTTATTTGGACTTGCAATTCTCGCATGCCTTACTATACCTTATTGAGTGTTTTTTGGTATTTCTCTTAAAAGTGGCCCCAAAGATCTATAGTTTCATAATGGACCACATCCCCAATTTCATCAAGGTCCCCCTCTATGAGGACATGTTGGGTAGCAGAGGTCTTGCGTAATGGTTTTGGGGCAGAAAGCCCAAAAAGTAGGATTAAATTATTATAAAAACTCTGAACTATGCGAAGTGAAAAGTATAATAGGATTGAGTCAAAGGGTAGTCCACCTAAAAATAATGTAAATAAATATAAATAGAGTTAGCCCGCATAGGGATCATGGGCCAAGGAAGGGTATAAATAGACCGCGGTTCTATGAGGGAAAGGCAGTTCTAGTTTTGAAAAAGGATGAAATGTAATGCGTTTTAGAAGAAGATAGTCTAAAAGCATTTGTAAGTCTAAGTCAAGGGTTGGGGTAGTAGATAGAGGCTCTACAGTTGTGTGTGCAGAGGCCTATAAATTCCACAGCTATGTGGGCGGACCCCTACAGTTGAGTGCACAGGACGGATCTGGATGTATTGAGGATAAGTGGAACTAAAGATAAGTTTCTTCTAAAATTTTGTGTTCCCTCTGAACTGTCACGAATCTAACTTTCATAATATCTACTTCATTTAATCTGCTTATTGTATGAATGAATGTAATTCTGGGTTCATTTTAGTGCGCCAATCAGTTGTGTTGGTTAAATGTTTGCTTAAAGATCTTGTTAAGTTGTAACTGCATCCTCCAATAGAATAGCACACTAATAAGAAAGATATAATCAATCTGGATCTGTGTGAATACTAAGCAACACAGAGCTTTAAAACAGTGCGCAAAACCTCCAGACCACACCAGACATCCCTAGGGTGTGGAAACCTAGTTCCAACATCCTCCCCTTCTACCTCGGGTGAGACTTCAGTCCGCGCTCCGCGGGCTGTTGCCGAAAGGGCTAGTAGTTATGGGATTTGTTTGGCTAAATAACTCTTCCGAACCTGGGTTAGGCCCATATAAGCCAACAAATGGTTCTGTTGCTGGGACGGGGATCTGCATAAGGGGTGTCTGCTGTGAAATGCAGGGACTTTATAGAAAAGAAAATTGAAGAATCAAAAGGATCAAGGATGGGAGTAGAGCAAGGGTAACTATGGCGAATAGAGCCAGTTACCAATGTTTGAAGGAGCAAGAGGTGAAGACCTGGAACAATTTTGTTTTGTGCTAACATTAGTATGGAATGCATAGCAAGTCGTGGATGATAATATCAAGAAATCCATCTTAGTCAGTGCACTACGGGATCGAGCGCTAACATGGTACATGAAGTATTCAAGCATCAAACCAATGGCAGGGATATCGAACATCCATACTGAATTAACAAAGGAGTTCAGCCAGCCAAAGTCAGAAGCACAGTCAGTTGTAGGATTCAAAGAGATCACGATGATGCCTTGTGAGACCCCATGGGACTTGGATCAGAGGTTGAAACGCACCATTTGCGAGGCCAACATGACCCTGACAGATGCACAACACCGCACTTGGTTTGTCTCATTATTAACGCGATATTTGAAGTTGGCTTTGTCACAACAAAAATCTCAACCCAGGGAGAAGTAGTGGAGGCAACAATGCGGCTGCATGAAACCCTGGTACAAGAACCAGGGTTGGGAGTTCAGCAAAGCCAATCACAAGTCCAAAATTTATGTTTGGAAATACAAAAGTTAAAATAGGAATAGACACCACATTCGAAAGTCTCGGAGGAAGTATGGTGTATAAAGTGTAGGAGCTAGGGACACGATAAATATCATTGTCTGGCCTCAGCAAATTTTGTGGCGATGAGGGGACCAACACCATTGTTACCAGAGGCATAGGCAGGGCCGAGCACGATTACCCCACTCTAGTGCGCAATCTGTCAGATAGGAGGAAGGAACAACATTGATAACTGTCATCTATTCCCAAAATGCAACCAGACCCCCCAACAACTCTTTTGCAACTTTTGTAGATTGGTTGGTCACAAAGAAAGAGATTGCCGTAGCTATTGAATGTTGATGGACTAGGCACTTGCCTACAGAATGCAGACTGAGGTGCGAGGTCAGGATCCAACCGTGGAAATGGCGCGTGGTGGGTTCCCAAGACGGGGTCGAGGATGGGGTAAAATGGGATTAGGAAGGGGTTGCGGGCAACTAATCTGTTACAGCTATTGAGGACCAAGACATTACGTGTAAGATTGTACCAATCCAACCCGAATAACATGTCCTTATTGTGAGAAATTCGATCATGAGTTGCTAGACTACCCCATGTTAATATCACATATTCACAAAAAGAAGGCAGCGCCTCCTACAACAATGCAAAATGTGTAGATGATGAGATTTGAACCACGCGACAACGAACCCATGGTAAACATGGTAGTGTGGAGTGGTGCAGCCACAAGAGCGGTCAATAGGGAGAACAATATGGAAGCTAGGGAAAGCTTCACGAGCATCTCAACCTGAGGTAGTAGGGATCGACCTGAGCTAGCTAGGGATCCCTCGATGTTGACTACCTTCTTAGAGACATGCATAAAACTGCTTCACGACAACAGGGCAGTTAAAGGGTTACATTAAATGATTAATAGATGCGTAGGATGGGGTGAACCTTGTGCAGTCTGGAAGTTAGGAAGATATGCATCATGGAAGGGTCGGGAGATGACGTTAACAGTGCATATTGGTGACTACGAGATGGATCAGGTCATTCTGCACCTAGGTTCGGATGCAAACGTATTGCCTAAATAGACTTGGGAATGCATGGGTAAGCCTACACTACAATGGTCTCCTATCTAATTGTGGATGGCCAATCAATAGAAGATCTTGCCCATGGGAAGACTGCAAGGAATTACAGTAGATATTGATGGCGCAAGTACCTGGATGGATTTCGAAGTTATTGAAATCATGGACAAAAGTAGCCTGTACCCTGCATTGCTAGGGATAAACTGGGCCATTGACATGAATGGGCTTATTGAACTTAAACAGAGGAAGATGATATTTGAGAATAAGTCACTTCGTGTAGTCGTTTCACTAGATCCAACAGATGGACCGTGCTACACAGAACCTGTACGCAACAAAGAAAAGGACGATGCATTGGATTGTATCTACAAAATTGCTGCAAATAGGCCAAAGGAGGAGTGGAGACTCTCGCAAGGCTACACCGGCTCATGCACCAGCGATTCAGATGAAGAGGATGAGTGATGGCGAAACAGGGTGAATGAGGTAACCATGTTACACTGTAATATGATGACAAAATCGCTGTATTGCATTAAAGCTCAAAACCACAAGTTGCCGATGTATGATGGCCTGATAGTAGTGGATGAATTCCTAGTTAAATTTGAAAGCACAGTATCAGAGTACCAATAGTTTGATGTGCTAAAATGGACATTGTGTGTAACACCGATGTGGTGGTGGGACACCCATGAAGGGACCTTCGAAAATTGGCGAAGCTGCAGGTGCATGATGTAGATAAGATTTGGGAACCCAGAGCTAGAAATAATGGAGAAATATGATGGCCAAGATGATCCGCGCCTGCACCTGACCAAATGGATCAAAGCTTATGGTCTGGATCCTCAACCAAAATGGGTGCACTTATTTTGTCATACCCTGGATGTCATTCCATGGAACTGGTATACAAAAACAGAGCTCCGACATGGCACCGGAGAGTGGGATATCCTGCACAAAAGGTTTCTGTCGACATTTCTTTTTGAAGACCAATGGATGGATATCGTGGATGACACATTACAGCTAATAAAATCTACCATATTCATAACACTGCCAGAACCATAAGAAGTCATGCCATCAAACTGGTTGTGATAGTTGAGCCAGGCCTTAGCATGTTATAATGTACAAGTAGAAGATGATGAGGATGACCCATGTAACATCAATATACCAGAATCCAAAGGGAGTCATGAGGTGTGTGGCCTTGAGATAGAAGATCTAGACATCACAACACCATTGAAAACAAAGCAAGTGAATATCATAACAAAGGAAGAGCCAAAGTATGTTATGCTTGGGGACTATTGGGACGATGCCACGGTGGAAAAGGTCATCGAGTTGCTCCGAGAATACCGAGATTTATTCCCTACAAAAATTATGGAGCTGAAAGGGATTCTAGGAGACTTAGTAATGATGAAGATAACTTTGAAGCTAGATGCAAAGCCAGTGAAATAGTGACCCTACCAATTGAATCCAAAATACAAAGCAAAGGTCCACGAAGAATTGGACAAGATGCTGGAAACATGCATTATTGAACCAGTTGAGGAGTTCGATTGGGTAAGCCCTATGGTCATACAGGAGAAGAAACAAAAGAGTGAGATCAACATTAATGTATATCTGTGGAAGCTCAATGATGCTTGTGTTAACGATTCATTTCCAACGCACTTTATAGATGAGGTACTAGAAAATGTGAGTGGACAGGAAGCATACTCCTTCAGAGACGGGTTCTCCGGGTACCATCAGATCAAGATTGCACCAGAGGATTAGATCAAGACAACGTTTGCTATCAAATGGGTTTTTTTTCAGTATACAGTTATGCCCTTTGGGCTAAAGAATGAACTAGCGATATTTTCCCATATTGTGGTAACCATGTTCAAGGAATTTATCCACAAGTTCTTAGAAGTCTACCTGGATGATTAGACCATATTTGGCTTGGTTAAGAAACATGTCACAAGCTTACAAGTGATGCTGGATACCTACCAAAGGTACTAGATTGTGCTCAACCTAAAAAAGTGTACTTTCCTCGTCCCTTTTGGGAACTTTCTAGGCCATGTGGTTTTTAAGCAAGCACTGATGGTGGATCCAGCAAAGATTGCTATCATACTAAATCTTCAAGCACCATGAAGTGTAAAGTAGCTATGCGCTACATTAGGACACACGGGCTACTATCGAAAGTTTATAAAAAGATACTCCCAGATCACGGCTCTAATGGAACAGTTATTGAAGAAGGATGCTATGTATTGCTAGAACAAGGAATGTAACAAAAGCCTGGAAATTCTTAAGGAAAAGATGGCATCTACTCCTATCTTGGTATTTCTTAAGTGGGACGTTGAATTTCATGTACATGTCAATGCATCGTGTATTCTGTTGGATACAGTACTCACTAAAGAAGGAGCAGAGGTTATCGATCATCCGATTGCATTTGCAAGCCGCAGGTTGTCCAAAGCATAAAAGAATTACTCTACTAATGAGTAGGAGGGATTGGCAATGGTATACGCGCTCCAAAATTTCCATCATTATCTGCTCGAAGGACATTTTAAGATGTATACTGATCACTCAGTGCTCAAGTACCTAGTGAATAAGTCTGTGTTGGGGGTGCACATCTGTCGATGGTTGCTATTTTTTCAAGAATACGACTTTGAGGTGGTTGTAAAACCGAGATGTCTAAATGCAGGTCCAAATCACTTGTCCCGAATTGAGACCGACGAAGAACCAACAAATCTAGAGGAGGGACTCCTAGATGCCCAGTTATATGTCACGCGCATTACAGATGGCCACTTTGAAGATATTATCCACTTTTTAACCACAGGCACTATGTCATAGGGGTATTTTATCTAGCAAAGGAAGGAATTAGTGATACACACAACATATTTTACTGTAATTGCAGGCCACCTCTACAAGATGGGCAACGGCGAAATATTGCATAGATATGTACCAGAATTTGAGTGCAGACAGATCTTGGCCAAAGCACATGGAGGGTTTGCTGGAGGACATTATGCGGGCCACACCATAGCCCAGAAGATTCTTTGTGCCGGATTATGGTGGCCCTCTCTACATCAAGATTCGAAAGCATACTGTTGGGCCTGCGATGTATGCCAACGAACGGGAAAACCATCGCGGAGGGATGAAATGACCCTTCAACCATAGATAACACTACAACCATTTAAGAAATAGGCGATCGACTTCGTCGAGCCTATTGAACCATGAGGAAATATGGGTGCGCATTATATCATCACTACAACCGAATATTTGACCCGATGGGCAGAGGCACAGCTAGTTAAGGATTACACGGCTGCGACAGCAACAAAATTCTTGTTCGAGAACGTACTGAACAGGTTTGGTTGCCCCAATATTCTCATGAGTGATAGGGGAACACGTTTCCTAAATGAAATGATCAGCACACTCGCTGAGGAATTTTAGATATACCACCAACAGAGTACACCCTACCATCCTCAAGCAAATGGGACCATCGAGACCTTCAACAAAATTTTGGAGACCACGTTGACTAAGGTCTGTAATGCATGACAAAATGATTGGGACTTGCCCATCTCTGTTGTGCTATGGGCATACCAAACTACGTGCAAGAAGCTGACAGGCCAGACACTATTTCACTTAGTCTATGGCAAGGAGGGCATTATGCCTGTGGAATGTATTGTGCGTACTCTACAGATCATGACAATCATAGGTATGGCAGATCGTGAGGTGTTGGAAGAAAGGCTCGCACAGTTAGAAGAATTGGAGGAGGAATGCTTTCTGGCTAGATTCCATCAACAAGTATAGAAACAACGTGATAAAGCATGGCATGATCGCCATATCAAGGTGCACACCTTCAAGGAAAATGATCTAGTATTTCTTTATGACAGTAAGTTCGAAAAATTCCCAGGTAAACTACACATGCACTGGTTGGGACCCTATGTCATCAAAGAAGTTACTGATGGGGGGCACGGTTCAGCTGGCTAAACTCAATGGAGACCCCCTCCCAAGCAGAGTGAATGGAAGTTTCCTAAATATCTACACGGGCGGGCCGACCACCACTAGCTGAAGAGAGGATAGTCTCACTGCTCCACCCAGTTGGAAGAGAGCATGGGACAATAAAGCAGCCTGGGGGACGGATGCATGAGTATTACGGTGCATGTACATTTGACCAAACACAAGGATTGTGGTTGTGTGAAAAGGATCATGCAGATGCGCTGATACAAAGAATGATGACCATTGATATCACTATTCATGACAAGATGTTTGCATTATGGCAAAAGGGAGTGGGCCGCAGGAAATTAAGAGAAACAGTACGAGCCATAGATGAAATGAGTTACCAAAGATTTTACACGAACAGTTTACATGCACTAGAACAGGTGGTAAGTAGTGAATTTGAAATTTGCATGGCTTATAAATCACTAAGGATGGCCTACACTTCGGAAACACATATGAAGCTATTCATTATCTCTGCACAAGGCATGCACCCAACGATAGTGATCTATCTGATGGAGAAGAAGGACTGTCTAAGGAGTATGGTGTTTACTGATGTGGGTGTCCTGCGGGCTACAACATCACTGGTAGGAGATGTACCAGAAAAGAGGGAGCACGAAGCAGAATTGGTCTAGATGCCGTCACCTCACCCAGGGACAAGTCAGCGCATTACGAAAAAACAATGAAGGGATGGAAAGATGAAAACCATGGGTACATATGCAGTTAATAAGTTGTCTTTGATGTTCCTCGAAGATTGGGATCTTGCAGACAACAGCTAGGGTCTTGCAAAATTGCAACACAAGTTGTAGCAGACGGTGCGAAGAGAAGATACGAAGGTTCAAAGTGGCTATGGTGGTATCAGGAGGTCCCATATGCGGCTCCCCTGCTCGTGTTAAAATCCTATGAGGGGGTGTTCTATGTTAACTGAGCAGAGCAGAATGAGCATCATTGGTTGCGAGACGCCATAGAAACACTGAAGCAGGAGCTGGATGAAGCATTGCAGGAGACAATGAAGGAGCAGCAAGACGATAAGTGCCACTCAAAGGAATGTGAACCGTGAAGTTAAGGTAGAGCACCTAGCCACATTGGCGAGTGACTTGAGATGAGTGACGATGATTGTTTTGGGGGACTTTTAGGTAGTGGAGGCCCCGCGTAATGGTTTTGGTGTAGAAAGCCCAAAAAGTAGGATTAAATTATTGTAAAAACTCCAAAGTATGTGAAGCGTGAAGTGTAATAGGATTGAGTCAAAGGGTAGTCTGTGAAAAAATAATGTAAAGAAATATAAAGAGAGTCATCCCATGTAGGGATCGCGGACCAAGGAAGGGTATAAATAGAGCGCGACTCTATGAGGTAAAGGCAGTTTTGGTTTTGAAAAAAGATTAAATGTAATGGGTTTTAGAAGAAGATAGTCTGAAAGCGTCTGTAAGTCCAAGTCAAGGGTTGGGGTAGTAGATAGAGGCTCTGCAACTATGTGCCCAGAGGCCTAGAATGTCTGTAGTTGTGTGCATGAACCCCTATAGCTGAGTGCGCAGGACAGATCTCGATGTATTGAGGATAAGTGGAAATAAAGATAAGTTTCTTCTAAAATTCTGTGTTCCTTCTGAACTATCATGAATCTAACTTTCATAATATCTATTTAATTTAATCTGCTTATTGTATGAATGAATGTAAATTTGGGTTCATTTTAACGTGTGAATCAATTGTGTTGGTTAAATGTTTGGTTAAAGATCCTGTTAAGTTATAACCACATCCTCCAATAAAATAGTACACTAATAAGAAAGATATAATCAATCTAGATCTGTACGAATACCAAGCAGTGTAGAGCTTTAAACCAGTGCGCGAAACCTCCAGACCACACCAAGACATCCCTAGGGTACAGAAACCTAGTTCTAGCACCCTCCTCTGCTACCTCGGGTGAGACTTTAGTCCGCACTCCATGGGCCGGTAGCTATGGGATTTGTTTGGCTAAATAACTCTTCCGAACCTAGGTTAGGCCCATATAAGCCAACAGGACCAAAGCCATCACACTTGCTGATTTATCTGATTTTTTCTTCTTGCATGATCCCATCGAACTCCTTTGATGCCTCTTCTTGACGATGAAGGGGGAATCCAAACCTCCACCCCCTTCCTCTTCTCCCTCTATCTCTTCCTCCACATTCGTGTTCTCGGTGTCTAATTCACCAAGGTCATTGGTGGTATGCGACGTAGTCTTTTCCTCTGCTTCCTCTTTTTCCTTTGTTGCTTCTTTTTCCCTTGCAACAACTACTTCTTTCTGCTGCGCGACTTTTTCTCTTGCTGCAACCTTTTCTTTATCAAAATCCTTTTGTGCTTCCTTCTTATTTTCTGTTGCTATCGTTGTTTTTTTCTACACTACTTCACCTTTAGCAGCCTTACTTGTTCCTATGCCAACATCAGAGGGGGTCATCCAGTAAATTGGCCACTTACTGACAACCCATATAATATCATCTTCGACGACTAAATATGGAAACTTGTAACATACTCCATGAGCATATTTCTTCACGTGAATGTGTAGATTATGGAAATCTTCCTTTAAGTGTGTGACATTGGTGTACTGCTCGTGCAAACTTGGTGATAACCTTGGCCACTAGTTAATCACCATCCTTAGCTCAGACTCAAACATGACCCAAAATATATTTGTCTCCATTACTCGTGCAGAGTCATTGGTAGCCCATAGCAAGCAAACTTCGTGGCCTCAGGTAGGTCCAAGTCCTACTAAGGGAATTGACTTTCTTCGAGCGTCCTCCAAGCCACCAACACAATCAATAATAACAACCTCGCATAGTGAAATGGTTTGTCATCATTCTGGGCCTCTCTGTAGTCGTCCAATAATTCATGACATAAATATTGAGCCCAGTTATACTGGACTCCTTTGGCACACTGTACAGCTAAAGAGATGACTATCACTGGCACTTCATCAGTGTGACACTTCCTCATGATCTTACCAGCCAAGATCTGTGTAGCAAACTACACCATGTGATCTGATATGGACTGAATGGAATACCTACGCAATTTCTTGACCATACCAAAACCACTCTTCATTTGGTCTACCAACTTCTTCTCCTGTGACTTTCCTACGAAATCCTCCATAGGGTCCACTCCTTGGTATGGTAGTAGCGTTATCTCATGGATTAGCATGTGTTTCTGGTAAAACTAGTGTCTTTTCGATCAACTAGCCCTCTAGGTTTGGAAACTACCCTAGAAACAACAATTCAAAGAAAATCACAATTTCTTCTATGTATAATAGATAAGAGAAAGACAAAGGAACCAACCTGGATCTTCCGCTTAACTCCTTGCTTGATCTTTCTCCCCCTTGACAGAGCTTGAAACTCCTCTCCATACTTATCCCACTTGGAGAGTACCTGTAGAAACACTGATCCAGGTGGATATTGGTGGCCACCCGCTAATTCCACGTGGATCCCCTCTAGTGCTTCTTTTAGTTCTTTCATTTTCCTTAATTATAGCACAATTTACTATTTTTACCAGTTTTTCAGGTCCTAAACTTCCGGAGCCGTTTTGAGGCCCTAAACGACGTTTTTTGGGAAATCTACCGCTAGCGATTTTTCTATCTAAAAAAAGTCTTTTCCGTCGTAGTCCTCGGAGAGATCTTTCCAACGGGCTATCATGCACGCCAAACAGAGACAAGATGACCAATTCGCAACCCCGGGATGTTGATGTACCAACTTACCCAAAAACGGGGCCCACAATTTGGCATTTCATCTTCCAGGGTTAGGTTTTGGAATGTTAAGGGTTTTTCCATTGTTTCTCAACAATAAATAGGCCTTCAAGCCTCATTGTAACACAGTTCAGAGGCATGTAGCCACACAACTCTTCTCAGAGATAAGCTACCATCGCCCTAGCTGGTTTATTTCTATTTCCGGTTGTAAGCATATTTCAGTATTTTCCATTAATGAAATGAAGTAAAATTTCCGCTGCATCTTTGTGTATATGGTTATCTCTGTATTTTATTGCGTTCTTGTTTAAATTTGGATCAGTGGTATCAGAGCGGTCTGCTTTTTCTCTGTTTTTCTTTGCATGTCCCCAACGAGGTCGGGATATAAGAAGTTAGGGCTTGAACTGGTCAGACCTTTGCAAGACCAACCTTGCAAATCCCGACTGCCTCCCATGGCGGATGAGAAGAAAGATGAGGGGGCAGGAGATCCTGTCAAAATCTTGCTCGAAGAAACCCTCGAGCGGCAAAGGAACGTGATGATGGATAGCTTTGCGCAGAGCCTTCAGCGGTTACCCATAGGTGACGCATCGGCTTCCAGCAGTTACTCTGGAAATGCCAAGCCCTTTAAGGTACAAGTGAGTTTTGAAATCCCCATCTTCCAGGGTAAAATAGACACAGATGTGGTAGATAAATGGTTAAATTTGCTAGATGGGTATTTTTCTGTTCATGAATTTTCAAGTCGGGAAAAGATTGTTTTCGCTCTTCTCAAAGCAGCCCCCCACGTCAAGGACTGGTGGGAAACCTACTGCGAGCAGAAGGATGAAAGCACATGCTCACTATTTTCGGCTGCACCCACTTGGAATGACTTCTGAGATGCCATCAAGGAGCAGTACTACCCTATCAAAAGCTATGAGGGCAAATACATCAAATGGACCACACTGCGGCAGGGACGAGATCAAGATGTGCCAGAGCTCACAAACATTTTTCATACCCTTCACACACAGCTGGGTATCAGAGATTCTGAGCTGCATCTGGTGCTCAAATATCGTGGTTTCCTACACAGATACATCCAGGAAGAGATGGAGTTCTTGAACATCTCCTCACTCGACACAGCATACCGATACGCTATCAAAATCGAGAAAAAGTTCAAACAAAAGAAGCGATACTTTTGACCCAAGGCGGGGTGACCCAAGACAACCCCTCGAAGCCGGAAGAAAAGAACAACACCAAAAATCCAAAGAAGGACACAGGAAAGTGGTGTGAGTTCCACACGAGTGCCACTCATAACAGAAGTGAGTGTCAGACCAAGCAGTCAGTGGTGGCCGAGTTGAAGGCTTCTGAATCAGATACATGTTCCAACCCTGAGCCAGAACCTGACAAGGAGAATGGAAAAGGGAAGCAAATCATTGATGCGGATCTCAGCGCAACTGTTGCCACTGCAAGGATCCAGAAGAATGAGCCCGAAGAGTGAGAGGAGGGGGAATGTCTTTTCCACTCATAGATGTGGGTGAAGGGTTCGCCGCTGCAATTCATTGTCGACAGTGGCAGCCAAAAGAAACTCATTTCAGCAGAGGTCGTGAAGCGGTTGGGCCTACCGACTACACCACACCAGTAGCCGTACAGTATCGGGTGGCTTCATGAAGGATGAGATCTCAAAGTTTGCCAACAGTTTCGCCTTCCCTACAGCATCAAACCATTCACAGACGAGGTATTGTGTGATGTTACACCTCTGGATGTTTGTGATGTATTATTAGGCCATCCATACTTGTGGAGGCGACATGCTGTGTATGAGTCAAGGCCTCGTGCTGTCATTATTTCTTTGAGTAATTCATTATACAGAATACCAGAGATAGCCCCACCTACTGCCACATCGTTGATCACTGCTAAGAAAGGCAGCAAGCTCATATCACAGACCAGGAAATTCATCTGTATGGTTCACTCCCAAAGTAAGGGGAAGATCGTTGCTACATCCATGACCCCCGCAAAGGGTTCCTTCACGCAGCAACAGCAGCAGAAGGATACAGTCATGACAGAACACAGAAACAACTTCTCCTCACCCACAGGGGTACCACACAAGTTTCAGGTGGCAAACAAATTCTGGTTGCAGTCGACAAACAGCAACGCCTACCAAGACCCATCAGAACTCAGACCACTGCTACTCCGACGTGTCTTACACTATACCAAGGCACGTGCACAATAAAAGCACATCATTCCTCCATTCCTTCACCTGCACCAAGTGTTCAATGTGGACCGTCGTCGACCATGCTTCCCACCATTACTGGACACATCAGAAGATTGCAGGACAAGTTCAGCAGATGGAGGAACTCAATGCAATGGGGACCATTGCTTCCTAAGGGGGGAGGAATGATCCAGGTGGATGTTGGTGGCCACCCACCTATCCCATTTGGACCCCCAGAATTGTCTCTTTCAGCTTTTTCAGTTTCCTTAATTGTAGCACAACTTACTATTTTTAGCAGTTTTTCGGGTTCTGAACTTCCGGAGCCGTTTTGAGGCCCTAAACGACGTTTTTTGGGGAATCCGGGGGCAACATGGGTGCATGTAATGTTGCTCGTTCCAACAATGATAGTTCTCGGATAGATCTTTCTAATGAGCTATCATACGCGTCAAACGGAGATCGTATGCCAAAGTTACGACCCCGGGAAATTGATGTACAAATTTACCCAAAACGGGGCCCACAATTTGGCGTTTCATCTTCTAGGGGTAGGTTTTGGAATGTGAAGGGTTTTCCATTGTTTCTCAACAATAAATAGGCCTTCGAGCCTCATTGTAAGACAGTTCGGAACAGTTCAGAGGCATGTAGCCGCACATCTCTTCTCAGAGATAAGCTACCATCGCCCTAGCTGGTGTATTTCTATTTCCGGTTGTACGCATATTTCAGTATTTTCCATTAATGAAATGAAGTATTATTTCCGCTGCATCTTTGTGTATATGGTTATCTCTGTATTTTATTGCGTTCCTGTTTAAATATGGATCAGTGGTATCCGAGCGGTCTGCTTTTCTCTGTTTTTCTTTGCATGTCCCCAACGAGGTCGAGATATAAGGAGTTAGGGC
>APFE031516883.1:0-23510 GCA_000404065.3 Pinus taeda | reverse complement strand
GGAAGATCAACATCACAGTGAAAGAAGTTTTGATGTAGTTGATTGGGTATTCCTACAGCTACAACCATATAAAAAAATGTCCCTCAAACAAGCTAAGAAGGATAACAAATTGTCACCAAAGTATTATGGTCCATACAAGGTGTTGCAAAAGATTGGTACTATGGCATACAAATTGGAGCTTCCTGCAACTTCTCGAGTGCACCCAGTTTGCCATGTTTAATGTTTAAAGAAGGTTATAGGCGACAAGGTCCCAATTCAAACAATATTGCCAAAACTTGACGAGGAAGGAAAAATTATATTGGAACTGGAAGCGGTCATAGAAACAAGAACTCGAGAACTATGAAATCAATCCATTTCAGAATATCTCATCAAGTGAAAGAACTTATCCACTGAAGATTCCACATGGGAGGATGAGAATTTTATACAAAAGCACCCAGAACTACTCAAGCGTTGAGGACAACACTTTGTTGAAGGAGAGGGGCATGTTTGGTCCCTATAATACTAGTGATGCCCCCATTAATATTGTAGTTGTATCCCTTATTAATATTGTTGTGCCCCTGTTGTCCCCATATTGTTATTACTGTGCCCCATAGAATCTCTCTATTGTTATTTTTGTGCCTTTATATTATTATTTTTAGGTCATCTTGGGTATATTATGACCCCTTAGACTCCTATATATAGAAAGGAGGTTTTGTCATTTGAATCATTGAAGAATTATTCATTTGTGTAATGTAAAGGAGGTTGCCCCCTCAAAGAGGCTAAATTCTAAGGCGTTCAACTATATTTTTTATCTTTTTGTGAGCTGGTTTCATAGTAGCTGGAAAGGCCAATTGCTCAACAACATTTTCATATTTAATTGATCTGAAAAGAGTTAAAAGGAGACTCATTTTTGAGGAATGAGTGGTGTCTAGGGTAAAACATGGCGATGTGAAGAGGTTGGCTAACAAGACCACTCGTCGAAGCTATTCCTTAAAAAGGGTAAACAATCAAGTGGAAACGTATGATCGACCAAAAGAATGGAGGTGATGGGAGGAACACAACCAAGGTTCAAAAGGCTGATAGCATGGCAATCACAAAGGTTATTTACCGAAGGTGGGTTCATTTTTTAATGAGCTTGAACTGTGGGGAACCATGCTTGGTGTGGGTTTTTTATTGTTTTTACAAGCTTGAAATGAGCAAAAATATGCTTGGTTCTTAGTCTTATTTTTATGTAATCTAGAAAAGAAAAAAAACTAAAAAAAAAAAAACTAGAAAAGACAAAGCTAAAAAATCTAGAAAAAACTAAAAAGCTAAAAAGCTAAAAAATGAATTTGAAAAATTTTGAATGCCCCCAGGATGATGAAAGGAGAATAATCTATAACCATATGGGAATTACTGTGGTTATGTAGGATGGTTTCATCCGCAGAATAGACAAAACACTTCCTTGGCTTTGTCCGCAGAATAGACAAAGATGAATGGTGTCTCAGACCAATCCCATAACCAATACGGAAACTCATATGATAGGATGGTCTCATCTGCAAAATAGATAAAACACTTCCTTGGCTTCATCCATAGAATGGAAAAAGGTGAATGGTGTCTTAGACCACTCACATAACCTACAGAGAAACTTATCCTTTTAGCTAGGTTCGTCCACCAAATAGACAAGGGTGCATGCCCCCAAGCTTCGTTACATCCAGCAGACTACTCACGGTAATTAGGTGGATGGAATGAAGGTTCGAGAGACACTGCTAATGTACAATGACCATTTAAGGATGATGATCGACTTGGAGCTATGCTTGAACTGAGAAATGAAAGCTGGTCAACAGTGACAATTTTGCCTTCATGCGGGAAATACATCACTCGGAAGAATGTTGAAATGATAGCCTCCATGTTATAAACATAGTCACGTCCAAGGAGTAGATTGTAATCTAATGGTCTTGGGACTACCATCAAGTTCAGGTGAACGATTTTCCATCCTAGAATTATCGGTAACTTAGGAAGGATCCGTAACGGTCGATTGGTTCCTTTGTTAAAGCCTAACAAATTCTATGTAATAGGCATAAATAATGGTGAACCAAGTGCTTTCCAAGTAGTTGAGGAAAGGATACTCACTCATGCACCTTAATTTATGATAGTGCTTGACATGATCACTTTGTAAAATTGTACTATGATCCGAAAAGGTACATAAAAAGGAAGGCAAGATCTTGCTAGTCAATTCCAATCAAAGGAAGCAACTAGACTACTTGGAGAGGGTACTAAATAAATGGGTGTATCAACCCCTTGATTAGCGAGAACTGGGGGATTTTCCTCCTGTTGTGAAGAAACGGGTGGATTTTCCCCAAGTTCATCGGACTCCGAAGTAACAAAAATAATTTGAACGATATCATTCTTACTCTCTTCAGGAAAGGTATGATCTTCTGAAGGTAAAACTGGGTCAACTATTGCTTCGACCTATTGACTTTCGTTGGGTATGGACTCAGAAGATTCACTTTCAGTGATAGGTGTTTCGACTAATGGTTGAGTTAAGCCAGTTAGTTTTTCAACTAGTAAAGGACTTGGGGAGAGTTTCCTGTATCCAGATGGGAGTCGCTGCGGTGAAGCAGGATGGTTATCCAAGACTCTTTTGGCTTCATCCAAAAAAGGACAACGGTGAAGGGTATGGTCCCCTTCATAACCTACATGGAACTTTTACCTTTCCTTTCTGTCCATGAACTTTGATATTACTAGTTGATGGTGTGCTATCAACATGATCATCAAAGGTTGATGACACCTGATGGTGCGAACGGGGAGACCATTCTCTCAAGATCTGAGGAAGGCAAGGACAGTTTCGATGAAAATGGTCTCCTTTACAAATTATGCAAGGAAATTTGGGTTTGTGAGCTTTAATTTGCAGATTTTCAACAGATGATTCATGGTTGCCCCCTTGCTGAATTGGCTTCTTCTTCTTCTTCTCCTTCCCTTTCTTCTTATTCTGAGCCACCTGGTTACTAGCATCACTGCTTTCACCAAGTGAAGAGGAAGAAGGGGGGGGAGAAATGATGAAGAAGAAGGTGAAGGGTCAACTTCAGTATCAATTGGATGTTGTTTCGATTAAGGAGGAATCATGGTATTTTGAACAGAGGTTGAGAATATCCATACCAATAGGCCAATTGTAATTCTTGGAAGGGTAGCCATATACAGAGCACCAATATTTCCCCAAAAAGAAAATGGACTAGGATTCCCCTCAAAAGGGATTCCATGATTGGTGGACTCCATTATCCCAACCTAAGATCAATCATGGAACAGGGATGTTATTCCAAATTATTAAATTTTAATGATGCTTTGACACAACTTTGCTTTTTCAATTTTTAAAAGTAAAAAAAAAGCTAAAGATGACTCTAGTCCCCTTCGATTTTTAATGAGCCTGAAGTGACAAGTGCTTAGATGGACGTTTTCTTTTAAAGAGTAAAAAAGGAACGAAAGTGACTACTCTGGAAATCTAGATAGAGGGATTACCACACCAATCAAAAAAATGCAATATACACCTTGGTGATAAATTAAAGTGAAATTACCAAGGACTTATGTATGGCAGTCAGTCTTTCCAAATGTTGTGTTTAGTGCATTGCGATTGATAGGGCGACAGACACGACTTCCTATGGATAAAGGATATAAGCCTATTACGGTCTCCCAATATATACTTGATGGTACAGGGAGCACAATTTCGTGCTAGCACTTGTCGTATCAAGGAGGAGGAATCACCCAACCTTCGATGAAAATGATAGTTACTAGTTTTTACGACGCCGGAACACGTCTCTATCCTAGACCTCTAGATGTGTTGCGTTAGGTTCCAAAGTATTGTTAAGTTCATAGAGATTTATTTTAGAGTTGATCTTGTTTAAAAGTTTGCCTTTCAATGGTTCACTATGTGATGTTGATTTGAAATTCCTAAAAATGAAATCTATAATGATAAATGATCGTTGTTTATTTTGATCAATGAAAATCCTAGCTACTAGAGAAAGAAAATTACGTTTCTTTCAAACAAAGAGCAAAGATCACATACTAATGCACTTTCCTAAATCATTTTTCGCACCCAAACTAAATTCAAATGCAGATGCATGTATTTGTTTTTCATTCTCCTTAATGTGAAAAATGCCAAAAAGGAAAACTAAATGTAACAAAGATCTAAAATACTTTACTCAAAGCAACATTTCGACAATTTCTTTTCAAGATATAAAGGAAGACTAAACAACACTTTTCAATTTCGAATAGAAAATGTTTTCGATACTTTGAATAACAACAAATCAAATCAAATACATTACAAAAAGTTCAATCGACTATTCACAGAAGGAAGACTCCACGACATTTCTCTTTTTTGACACAAAACGACAATTACGACACTTTTTGTACCAAAATGACATATTGATTTAAGAAACTTTTTGACAAAGGATTGTAAATGATGGAAAAATACATAAAAACATTTATTAATCATAATCAATGGAGGCTGATCTATGTGATGCAAGCAAGCTTTAGTAAGGAGGCACTGTTCATAAGTAGAAAATCAACTAAACAGAACTGAAAACAAGAACAAAAACCCAAAATTTCAAGAATGGAAATCGGTTCAGTCAGTCATCACACCTGGGCTTCACAAAAACAGGGCTGAATCACACCTACTACACTCAGGAAGTGTGATTCATACTAGTTGATAGTGACAGACAGTGCGATGGGCCAGGGAGCGCAAATGAAGTTTGTTTTGGCTCAAATTTGCAGCTGATTTCAGTGAGTTAAGCTGAGCTATGATGGGAAGTAAAGAGAAAAGTAAAGAGGAATGATATTTGGAGGTTGGTGAGCTACCAAAAGGGCATCTATAATGCTTGTAAGTCAATTGAGATTGATTGAAGCAACATCCATCTACTATGTAATTGTAGTGCAAGAGCAGTTCGAAGGCTACCTGGTTGACTTCAAGCTTCATCTATAGTTTATAAAACAACCAACAAACATCTATTCGATCCCTAGCGGAGGTGCCAATTTGTTTCTGGGAAAACTAGTGTCTTTTTTATCGACTAGCCCTCTAGGTTTGGCAACTACCCTAGAAACAATAGTTCAAAGCAAATCATGATTTCTTCTATGTATAATAGATAAGAGAAAGACAAAGGAACCAACCTGGATCTTCTGCTTAACTCCTTGCTTGATCTCTCTCCCCTTTCGCAGAGCTTGCAACTCCTCTTCGTACTTATCCCGCTTGGTGAGTACCTATAGAAACACAGTAACAAAGAACTGTCAAAGCATCTTGATCTATTATATCATAAGCATTACAGAATCATAAATATAATGAACATACAATGGCATTCATAAATAATAACATTCACAACTGCACAGTTATATGGAAGAAAACACGAAGAACTTTATTAAATAGAAGGGATAATTACAACCCAGTTGTTTGATCCAACATCATCCTCCCAACATCAAAGCCCTCTTCACCTCATGAAATAGCAAGATCACACCAAAAATACAATGCTCTTTCTCAAATACAAACTATCAGGTCTTCCTTGCAAATTACAAAATTCCAACCTCTAGATTTCTCAGATGAGGGATCCATTTATAGATGTGTGCAAGGGTGTGAGTCATCTCTGGGTTTTTGATTAGTGTCATTCCACTTGTTGCATTTGGTTCCACTTGGAGATTTCTTGGATCTCTTACTCATCCCTAGGTGAATTCAAAGAGGCAAGTGTCATAGGAGAAGTTTCTAGAAGATTCCATGAGCATCCACTTAGCAAACTATCTCGGACATTTGTCCATCCTTGCTCATTGCACCCTACAGAAGGCCTCATCAGTATGCATCGCACCTGGCTAGTGTAGAAGTCAGTATGCATCGCACCCTGACAGTGGAGCAGTCAATATGGTCCAGTTTAGGCCAATTCTGGATGGTTTTTTGTGGAACTTTTGGGGAATGATGTAATCAGTTGACCATGTTCTTTTAGGGTATGAAACAACACTTTTAGGGGTTTAAGATCCCTAGTTTATCGACATATAAGATTGGGGTTGAAGTGCCCAAATATGTCTATAATAACATGTTAGTGATCATGATGGGCCCTCCCAACCAGAGACACCCATCGTGCACTAGTGTCGACAATTGGCGCACACAAACTATATTAATAGTGGTGCGACTGAAGTGTAGCACCCACAACATATTTAGGAGCCCTGCGCTCCCAACCCTAGCCACCCATTTCATCGGCTCAAGCCACGTGACATCCACATCTTCATAGTAGACCTTATTTAAGTACTTACTCGGTGCCAACCATGGAAACCTCTCATGGTCCCCAGGTTCCAATCTTCCATTTTTTCAAGTATGGTATACGGGTCAGTAACCGGCCCACAAAACAACACGTTCTCTAGTAACAAAGGTGTAGAGACCATAAACTTCACGGAATCCAGGTCTTTGGGAAATTTAGCTACGGATTTTCTAGGTGGGATACACGGTAGTAGTCGAGTTATCAACTCAACCTCTTCCATGTCAATTCCTCTACACCTCCGTGCAGTTCTTCCTCATCCAAGTCCATTGGCTCTATTGGTTATTTGGACATATCCATCTTTCCCTTCTGGTAAATTTTGGCCAACCTTTTCTATGGTGATTGTCACACTCATGCTTTCTAAGGCTTCTTCTATTTCTTATCTCCCTATGTGGAAGCATATGACTTAGGCCTTGGCGACCTAGGTGTGGTAGTAGGTAATCCTGTCTCAAGTTTTGTTGCAGTCATTCTCTCAAGGATTATCCTGCGATGCCAGTCAAGTAAGTTTGCTAATTGCGGATGTGAAAGAATTCTCTCCCACTCATTATCAGACATACAACACTTTTCTTGGCACAAACTAAGGTGCAAAATCTTAAGGCAAACTCTCAGGAAGAAAAGTGTTTGAATGTGGAGCAACATGCCATATTTATAGCTCATATGGAATTCAAATCCATCCATTCCCCCCAATTCCTTGTCATTAATGTGTTTTTGGTGGCACATTTCCAAAGATACGCATCATAAATTCTCCCCCCCTCCCCCCCGCGCCCCCTTCTCTTTTTAACGGAAAAATTACCATCCAATCAGCTACAGTGCTTCCAACAGTCACTTGTTAGCTTAGCTGCATGGGACCCACCATCCTAGTGCAACTCCTTCATCATAGCTTTCCTCGTGCAACCCCATCACTTCATCTAACCTTTCTTTTGGCAGTGTAGTTTATAGTCCCGGACTCCCTTGCAACTGCCAAGATCACTAAGACTATCCTACATCCATTAGTCATTACATAGGGGCGAGATCACCCCTATACAACTTTAATCAACTCCCATTGACTTTTCCCATAAATAATCCCCCATTCATCTTTGCGAGTTATACTATCCCTCGATCCATAATCTCCTTAATAAGATAAAGCCCCAACCAATGCGTTTGGAACTTCCCTCGAAACTTTGTGAACTTACTATAGAGTTCCATAACTATTTTGTTTTAACACCCTTTTTCCACCATTTCCTCTTTTTCATCATCACTATCAACTCAATAAAGACAGTAAATCATATATTTTGATAAGGTAACAACTCTTACATGTCTTATATTTCATATGTGTTAATGTTCCTTATTGTTGTATTAAAGAGTGCATTAGCTATAGAATTAACATCATTCTGCAGCCATGTTATAAATCTGTAGCTACCTCCATGGTTCATGGGGTGCGCTAATGAAGCAACTAATCATGTGGGTATTTAAGGATTGATCCCCTCATGGATCTCCTCCTATTCACTCAAGCTAGTTCACCAAAGGAATCATACAATCACGTGGTCAAAGATACAGGTCAACATGTAGTAGCAGGAGTCCAAGTACAACACGTTTTCTCAATTTGATTTCCAAATAGCGAATCGATGAAATAACACTTTTCCTGTCTAGTTTAATATTTGAATTAGGATTTAACATCAAACCTGTAGGCATAGAATTCTCAACTGATTGAGCACGCATTTTATATAAATATGTATCCTCTATAAACGATAAAAAGGGAGGAAGTATTAGTTAATTGATGAAGAAATTGTGAACCAGACATTCGTACTTGTGTTAATTTGAAGTTCCCTTTTTGATTTGATGCATATGTGATTGTGAATCATACCTACTAGATGCAGAGGCCCTTGCTGACAGTCCAGGTTTTTAATTTATTTTCATTTCATTGCTTTATGATTGTTTTCATTCAATTTCTTTCTATTATCACTACATTCTAGTTTAGTTACTTTGTTGTTTTCAAGTATTTCATAACCCATATTATGTTGTTTACCATTTTTCATTTCATTTATGCTTATAGTCTTTCAAATAGTTTAGTTCTTCAATTCTTTTTCGCTTCATTATAGTAGGCCTCTTCATGCTTTTTAATTAGAATTTATATCACTCTACAATTTGTAATTAGAAATTTCTTTCATGGTCTTTAAAATCATAATTGTATATATTTCATAGATAAAATTTTGAATTCCAATACTTTGTTTCATGGTAGTAAAGCATTTATATAGATTCATAATTTTTAGGATGAATAACATAAGACATTTTAAAATTATAGTCAATTAGACATGGTTTGATAAATTGATCTAATAATAGTTTAACTCCCATTTGTTCTATCAGTAGCTTAACTTCCATATATTAATTTGTAGAAATCTAGCTCTAATGAAAATCTAGATAACAATGAAAATCTCAAAACAAACATCACCATCATCTTACTAAATGAAATAATATGCTTCTAGAATATATAGTGCACCTGCACTTCGTAAGTTTACCAACTCTAGTCGATAATTTATGCTTGAAATTTAAGAACATTAAATTGACCAAACATTTTTGTGTCGTTGTCAAGGAAGTGTAAATAGAAGCCTTAAAAAAAACAAATAAAAACATGACATGCATAGGGAAAGAGACTCTAGAGGTAGGTTTGTAGATCGAGGAAGAAGTTCAATTCCTACATCATCACTCACTCCACCACAACCTTGTAATGCCACATCACCCACACAAGCTCGAATTCCATCCATAGAAAACCAATATAGACTTCCTAAAGTCCTAAGAACCAAAATCCAATCTAAAGGTTCAACAACTTCATCAACAAAGGCTGTGATAGAAGAAGATCCTACATCTCCAACAAATGGAATAATTTTTATACCTTCAACTAGAGAACATCATCTTCTAGCTCAAGAGTTGGAAGTTTCTTTTTGAAGAAGAAGAGGAAGAAACTTACTTCAAACCATTGATAGAGGGACCATAAGAACTGGAAGAAAAACTAGATAATCTTGTTGTAGAGCTAGATATCTCTTCTGAGGAATCCATCATGGTTGAAGAAGGAGAAAGATAAGTACACAATGTCAATGGCGAACAACATAGGATTGGAGAAGGAGGAGGAGGAAACAAAGGAGGTGGAAGAGGGGGTGGTAGGGGTAGAGGAAGAGGTGATCCATAACCTTTTGGATTCCCTATCCTTGATGAGGATACAACATTAACAATGAAGAACATCTCACCCTCTATTCTCCGCAATTTTCATGGAATAAGAAGTGAAGACCCAGAGACATTTCTCTTTGAATTTGAAGTATTACGTAGATCATATGATTATATACATGATGCTCAATACCTAAAATTGTTCCCTGCCACCTTAAAGGATGCAGTATTAAAATGGTTTATGAGTTTAGAAACAAATTCTATAAGGACATGGGCACAAATGAAAGATGCATTCTTAGAGAAATACAAGGATTATTGCATGCCTCATAGCATCAAAGATTCTCAAAATGGTACAAAACGAATATGAGAATCTTGAATACTTTGTCGAGAGATTTGTTTATAATATCAAAAGGGAAAAAATGAATAATCTGGATGAGGAAACTTTGAAAGCTCTCTTACTCAAATCCATTAAAGATGACTAGATAGATATTCTCAATCTAATGGGAAAAGGAGATATGTTTTAGTTACCATTTGCAGATATTTATGATCCATGTGTACATATCTCAAGAGGTAAAGCAAGAAGAGGAAAAAATCAAGGGATCCTCTTTTGTCAAGAGTAAATAAATATGCATCCAAGACAGTAAGTAGGGAAGAAATAGGAAGTTTGCTTGATAACTTTAAAATATATATTTTAGAGAGTCAGTGAGAAAAATGACACCGTTAAAATACAAAACAAGCAGAAATCCAAAAATGTTGCATCATCCATATTTTTCCCTAGGTGTAGAAAGAAACATGCTCTAAGAGAATGTACTTTAGATTTAAAAAGCATAGAAACCTGTGTTATATGTTGAGAAAATCACTGTACAAAAGAATGTCTCTCTATACTAGGTCTTAAGGCTGTGTTTAGTGAAGAAGGAATGCCAAATCAGGTAGACCCCCTTTACTTTATTTCCAAAAGACCATGGAAAAATCCTCAAACAAATCAAACTCAAGGTTCTAATCCTCAACAATTTGCACAATCTTCACAAAATAATTGGAATCCACCTATTCCATGGCAGCCTTGGGCTCAACCACCACAATATTGGAATCAAGGATGGAAAATCCTTATGGAATATATTCTCAATATCAACAATATCTACCACCTTATCAAAAATTTCCACCACAATACTTCCCTCAAACCAACCAATTACCTCAAGCTCAAACTCAAAATGAAATTCCACAAATTTCTTTGCCATTTACACAAAGACCAAATCAATTACCCATTCAACCACTTCGAAATCCAAACAATAAAACTTCACAACCTGTTTACAACTTAGAAGGACAAAATCTTCAAACTTATATGATAACTCCATTACATCTTAATAATGTTCAATTAAGGTCTAGTAGAGTATTAGAAAGGAAGAAACAATTTTTTGTTATTCAGGAAACATAAAAGAATTTTCAAAAAGATAATAATAACTCTGAAGAGGAAATTTCCCTTCCTCAGAAAGAAAATATTGAAACAGGAAAAAGTCCCACACATTCTCATAATAATCCTATTATAGAACAACCTTCAGTATCCATCTCAAGAGCACCTTTTCCTGAAAGGTTGAAAATTGATAAAGAAGTAGAAAAACAAATCATATTTCCTGATTATGATATGTTAGATGAATTGAAAAATGTCTATATAAAAATTCCTTTATTACGAGCAATAAAATAAATATTGATTTTTGCAAAAACAATTAAGGAATTGAGTACTAAAGGATCAAGAAGAAAAATAAATGAAATAAAAAGAATTCAATTAGCCGAGAAAATTGTAGATATTATGATGGGGAAGACAACAATTCATAAATATTTAGATCCAGGAAGCCCTATTGTAAAAACACACATCAATGGAACTGAAATACCAAACACTCTAATTGATCTAGGAGCAGCCATAAACATAATGAGCAAACAAACTATGGATAAATTGAAGCTTCCTAATCTTCAATATACACCAACATTGTTACAATTATCAAACAGGTATGTAATTGAACCCGATGGTGTGTTAGAAGATATATGTGTATCCTTAGATTCTTGGGAATATCCTGTTGATTTCATGATTCTAACCCCTAAGAATAATTTAGGAGGACATCCATTAATTTTAGGAAGGTCATGGTTAGCTACAGTCGATGCCTTTATCAGTTGTAGATCAGGAGACATGTTTATCTCATATAGAATCCCGACAAAGAAATTTACATTGTACCTACCTACAAAAACAATGATAGAAGTAGAAAATGAAGAATGGATGGATGAAGATAATGATATACAATCAGTTTTCACTATTTCACAAATAAATGAGGAATAAATTTTAAATTCAATAGAAAATCATGAACCCTCTTTATATTGTGATGATAGTCAAAATTTTCAAGAACAATGTAATATCGAATATCTATCATCTAGACAAATGTCTTTACATTCTATGGAAAATTTTGGAAATTCTTCAATAGAATTTTTTCTAGGAAAAACTTTGAACATCGATGAAAACATGGAATAATTACAGAAAAAGAAACCGGTAGAAATATTACAAAAACACTCTTCTGCCTATGCATGGGAATACATTGATATGAAAGGAATTGATCCTAAAACTTGCATGCATCATATATATATTGAACAAAATGCTAGACCAGTTCGAAAACCACAAAGAAGAATGATGTCAAACTTAAGAGAAATTGTTAAAGAAGAATTGTAGAAACTGTTAAATGTAAATTTCATCTATTCAATATCATACAGTCAATGGGTTTCACCCCTAGTAATCATTCCTAAGAAAAATGGAAAATGGAGAGTATGCATTGATTATAGGGAATTGAATAAGGCAACTTTGAAAAATCACTTTCCACTTCCTTTCATAGATCAAGTTTTAGATACTTTAGTAAGGAAGAAATATTTATCATTTTTGGATGGTTTTAGTGGGTATAATCATATTCAAGTAGCACATTCACTTGTGCATGGGGGACTTATGCTTACCAAGTACTTCCTTTTGGATTATGCAATGCTCCAACAACATTCAAAAGAGCAGTACTAAGAATTTTCTCTGATCTTATTCATGATTGTGTGGAAGTGTATATGGATGATTTTACTGTTTATGGAAATTCTTTTCTAGAAGCACTTGAAAATTTAGAAAAAGTTCTCATAAGATGTAAAGAAGAAAATCTTTCATTAAGTCATGAAAAATGTTTTATGATGTTTAATGAAAGAATTTTTTTAGGTCACCATATTTCAAGAAATGGAATTAAGGTAGACTCATCTAAGGTAGAAGTTATTTCCAAATTATCAATCCCATGTTGTCAATGAGATGTTAGGATTTTTCTTGGTTTTACTAGATATTATAGAAGATTCATATAAAACTTCACAAAGATTGTATCTCCACTCTTCAAATTACTCACCAAAGACTGTGAATTTAGTTGGAACTCTAATTATCAAAATGCTTTTGAAACTTTGAAAAAGATCTCTGAAGCACCCATCTTAAAAGGACCTAATTGGAATTTTCCTTTTCATATATCAACTAATGCTTCATATACAACTTTAATAACTATGTTAGGACAGGAAGACCTCACTCCTTATGCCATTTATTATACTAGTGAAAATTTAACTTCTGCAGAGCTAAATTATACTGTAACTAAGAAGGAGTTTTTAGTTGTCATTCATATCATTAATAAATTTGGACATTACATTACTAGCTATGAAACTTTCATTCATATAGACCATTCTGCCATTAGATATTTAATGAGTAAACCAGTTACTAATGGTAAAGTAACAAGATGGCTATTACTATTACAAGAATTCAATATCACCATTATGGACCGACCTGGAAAACAAAACACAACTACTGGATTTTTATATAGAATTCAAAATGATAACAATGATATACCTGTAGAGGATAAGTTTCCTAATGAATATCTTTTTGTAGTGTCTACTAGATTATCACATTGGTTTGTAGATATTGCCAATTATTTAGTTTCAGGAAAGTTACCCTCCTATTTGTTTCCTAGAGAAAAGAGAAGAATAATCCAAACAAGTGCATCTTATTCATGGATAAATGGAGAATTATATAGGACAAGACCAAATATCATCATCTGAAGGTGTGAAAGAGAAGATAAAATACTTGAAATACTTAAAGCATGCCACAATGAACCGTGGGGAGGTCATTTTGCTGACAAAAGAACTGCTTATAAAGTCCTTCTCTTAGGATATTATTAGCCTTCCCTTTTTAAGGATGCCAAGGAATATGTTAAAAGGTGTGATAGCAGCCAAAGAATGGGGAAACATGTTCCTTCCGATGAAATGCCACTATAGCCTTAGGTACTCATCTAACCTTTCGAAAAATGGGCTTTGGATTTTGTTGGACCAATTGATCCATCTTCAAAATAAAAAAATGTATTCTTTTATGTACTGATTATGTTACTAAATGAGTAGAAGATAAAGAACTTTATTTTGCTACTAAAAATGTTGTAGTTTCATTTATTTTTGAGGATATTTTTATCATTTTGGTGTCCCAAGAGAAACTATAATAGGTCAATGAAAGAAATTTACATCTAGAGTAGTGCAAAAGATAGTTGAAGAATATAAAATCAAGCATCAGAAATCTACTCCATACCATCCACAAGAAAATGGACAATTAGAGTGTACCAACAAAGTGATTGAAGCAGTCCCTACCAAGACAGTTCACTTGAATTGAAGGGACTAGGCAAAAAAGCTTCCAGAAGCTTTATGGGCATACCATATGACATGGAGAAACATTACAGGACATACTCCCTATGAACTTGTTTATGGGAATTAGGTCCTATTTCCAATTGAGTTCTAGATTCAAACCTACAAGACAACAATCAATTTGGGACTTGACTTATCAGAAGCACAAAAACAAAGAATGGGACAACTCAATGAGCTTGATGAAATAAGGCAAGATGTTATCTAGAAGACTAGCTTAGTCCAACAACAAATATCCAAATGGCATGATAAATACATCAAAGAAAGAAAATTCCAGCCAAGAGATTAGGCATTACACTTTGATTCAAAGTTCAAAAATTTCCAAGGAAAATTTCAAACGCATTGCCTTAGGCCTTATGAGATTGAAAATGTTTTTGATAATGGAGCAGTCAGAATTAGGACTATTGATGAAGAAAAATTTCCTCTCCTAGTGAATGGACATCGAATCAAGATCTATCAGAAGCTAATGAAAAAACAAGGAATTTGTAAAAAATTTCCAGAACAACTCTAATTGAAGTTGGGTAAGAAGAATTTTTCTTCTTCTTCTTTCCACCTTAAAATTTCTTTTCATTATCGAATAATAATAATAATAATAAAAAATAAAATATATAATATATATATATAATATATATATATATATATATATATAATACTAATATATATATATATATATATATATAATATATATGTATTGTATGTATAAACATGAAATCCAATAACTGTGTATGTTTACGCAAGAAAATGCAAGATGAAAAACCAAGAATTCTTGGCATCTTAAATTTTCTTTGTATTCCATTTTCTAGAATCTCATTTTCTTTTATCCCTTTTTCAAAAAGAATAAATAGCTACAGGATCATTGACTTTTTGCAGCTTTGATGACTTTCTGCAGCCAATGTGATAGACGCCTCTAATCATGAAATTGAAGGAATGATTGACTCCCTCCATTGCAAAGTACCTGAAGACAACATAAAAGGAAACCAAAGGTTAGCAAGCAAATAATTCAAAGGCATGAATTTCTTTAATTAAATAATAGGATTCAAAACATTACATATCTGAATTGTAAAACATAGTACTGCCAAAAAATCAAAATCATTATAGCAAAGAGTTGGTCGTGTCATATCAATTGTTGCACAAATCTGTCATTCACTTCTAGTCATCATAAGTTGTATCCTGGTCCATTGAATCAGCCACCCAAACATACATATGAATGATCTTAACAGATAGATTCTAACTCATTCCCTTATACCATCACTACCTACACTCTCATTGTTCCATCACTCTCACTCTTGACCTCTCCGCTTTAAAAACCCTACCAAGCTATCCTACCCTGTCAAACAAAATAGTTGTGAAACAAAGCTTCTTGGCCATGGGCGTGATAGTCAGAACATAGTCGACATGTAAGAAATTTTTAGAGAGGTATCCACAAATAAAAGAATCACTACAGAAAGAACAATGGATCGAATTTGTAGATTAATTCGATGGCTTCCATAGAGATGTGACCAAATCCTTGGCCAAGGCCTTTGATGGAGTCGAACTAGAGATAGGGGGCATCAAATTCATAGTGACAGGGTCATTTATAGAAAAATCCATTGGACTGTCATGGATTGGAGAGAAATATTTCAAGAACAGAGGTATTGAAACAGAGGACTAGAAGGTTTTTCTGATGAAACCAAGCATGGACACCACCATTTCAAGAAGGGCATCCCAAGCACAACATTGAAAAGTAAGTGGAGGAACCTACTTCTAATAATCCAAATTTTTTTTACCTACGAAGGAAGGTTTGGATGTATGCTTTTATATCATATTCGGCTACTAATGAATTTTCTTGATGAAAAAGAGATAAACCTTCCATATTTCTTGTTGAATAGTCTTAGAAATATGTCAGAAAATGTTCAAAGGAGAATTCAGTTTATAGATAATACAATGTATCACCATGGTCTAGTGAAATACTTAATGAATTTCATCTCCAAAACATAGGTGATAATTGGGAGAACTTCTTAGTAAGAAATCACTTTCAGGAAGAAACTCATGGGAAGCCAAATAATAGCAAACCTAAGAGGGGAAGGAAAAGAAAATTTGATAATACGCAGGAATAAGAACCACGGAAGCCACAAAAACTGTCAAAAGATGACGTTCCATTTGTAGAATATTTAGAGAAAGTGAACAAATGAATTGTTAGAAGAAAGAAAGCCAAAAAAGAAACAGAGGTTTCATCACAAGCAGAGAAACCTAAGACAAAAAGGAAGAAAACTCAAAAGACCCCTGTCATAGATTTAATAAGGAGTACTAGACTCATCTTAGAAAAAGCACTACCCTCAAATAGCACAGAGCATGTTAGTATAGAAATAGAAGAAAACTCAAAAGCCAAAGAAGAAAATTCAGGAACTCCTCCAAGAGTTTCTTCTCCAAGTGTTCATCTCCAAGGGTTTCATCACCAACTGTCACATCACCTCCTCAGAGTCCAAGACGATCAATGCCAGAGATTGATCCAATATAGAAAGAGATCTATGATTATATTGAGTCCTTTGAGAAAAGGGACACAACAAGAACATCAATTCCCATTTAAGAGGAAGAAGAAAGTTAGTTCAATGAGCCATAAGAACCTCCAGTAGTCAAAATATTGAAACAAGAAATCTTTGAAATGGAGACATTAAACAGGTATGTCAAAAATGAAAATCAAGGCTTGAAATCATAGAATGAAATTCAAATAGTTAAGAGTGATAAACTCCTGTTACATCTAAGTCTATGGTTTAATAAGAATAAGAAACTGAAAAAGAAAAACAAGGCTTTACAGAAACAGGTTATAAACTTGAAATAAAAGATCCTCATGAGGAAACCAAGGATGGAAATCACTAGAAATAAAGTGAAAAATATGAAGTTGGATGTACTAGCAGAAGTGTCCAAGAAAATACAATTGTTCAAGATATCAATTTTGCAGTTTTTATGAGGACATATAAAATCTTCAGCGTGGGGGAATGTATATTTACATAACTGTTTCGTTTTGACACCCTTTTTCCACCATTTTCCTCTTTTTCATCATCACCATCAACTCAATAAAGGAATTAAATCATAGATTTTGATAAGGTAACAACTCTTACATGTCTTATTTTTCATATGCATTAATGTTCCTTATTGTTATATTAAAGAGTGCATTATCTACATAATTAACATGATTCTGCAACCATTTTATAAATCTGCATCTACCTCCATGATTTGTGGGGTTTTTTGTGCGCTAATGAAGCAAATAAGCATATGGGTAGTTGAGGATTGATCCCCTCATGGATATCCTCCTATTTGCTTGAGCTAGTTCACCAAAGGAATCACACAGTGGAATGGTCAAAGATACAGGTCAACACATAGTACAAGAGTCCATGAACAACACATTTTCTCAATTTGTTTTCCAAATAGAAAATCGACAAAATAACACTTTTCCTGTCTAGTTTCATATTTGAATTAGGATTGAACATCATACCTGTAGGCATATAAGTCTCAACTAATTGAGCATGCATTTTATATAAATATGTATCCTCTGTAAACGATATAAAGGGAGGAAGTATTAGTTAACTACTCAAGAAACTGTGAACCAAACCTTCATACTTGTGTTAATTTGAAGTTACCTTTCTGATTCAATGCGTATGTGATTTTGAATAATACCTACTAGATGCGGAGGGCCCATATAGAGAGTAAAATTTTTTAGTTTATTTTCATTTCGTTGCTTTACGATTTTTTTCAGTCAATTTCTTTTTGTGATAACTGCATTCTTGTTTAGTTACTTTGCTATTTTCAAGGATTTCATATAATTCAAACTATTTCTTTTACCATTTCGCATTTAATTTATGCTTACAGTCTTTCAAATAGTTTAGTTCTTTAATGGTTTTTTGCTTCATTATAGTTAGCCTCTTCATGCTTTTTAATTAGAATTTATATCACTCTGCAATTTGTAATTATAAATTTCTTTCATGCTCTTTAAAATCAGAATTTTATATATTTCGTAGATAAGCTTTTCAATTCCAATACTCTATTTCATAGACATAAAGTGTTTATATAGATTCATAATTTTTTGGATGAATAACATAAGACATTTTAGAATGATACCCAATTAGACATGATTTGGTAAATTTATCTAAAATTAGTTTAACTCCCATTTGTTCTAACAATAGCTTAACTTCCATATATTAATTTGTAGAAATCTAAGTCTGATAAAAATCTAGATAATAACAAAAATCCGAAAACAAACATAACCATCATCTTACTAAACGAAAGAATAGTCTTCTAGCATATATAATGCACCTGCACTTCATAAGTTTACCAACTCTGGTTGATAATTTATGCTTGCAATTTAAGAACATTAAATTAACCAAACACTTACTGTCATACAACAGTACCAAATTATCATTCTTAAAGGTGCGTTATTTGATATGGTGATCATGCCATGCATTTTCACAATCCTTCTGTACTTGCTAATGGAAACCCGCCAAGAATCAACCTTCCTCCAACTCAACAAGCCGCATGAGGCATTCTTCCATGATATCTCGATCGGTCATGTCTATAACTGTAATAATCTACAAACTGGGCACTATGTACTCCATTCGCATTACATCTTCTTGTCCATAAATCAAACTGAATGGTGTTTGTCCAGTCAACTTTTTGCAGCCAATTCTATATGCCCATAAAGAAGCGGGTATGCACACATTCCAGTCATTTTAGTTCGCATTGCAAATATTTGTTAAGGCATTTTCCATGATTTTGTTGAATTCCTCCACTGTGTCATTCACTTGAGGATGATATGGTGTACTCTTCTGTTGATACATATGGAAATCTTCGAGTAAAGTGGAAATTGTTTCATTTAAGAAGTGTGAACCTCTATCGCTCATCAAGATCTTCACATAGCCAAATCGAGACAAAATATACTCGAAGATGAACTTCATAGTTGTGGTGGCGATGCAATCCTTCATGGGTTGTGCCTCAACCCTCCTTGTTAAATATTCAATCGTTGTAATGATATATTTGGCTCCATTCTTCTTTCCTAGTGGCTTAATTGGTCCCATGAAGTCTATTTCCCACTTATCAAACACCTGCAATGACACTTGCAGATTTGGAGGGAATTCATCCCTTTGTGATGGTCTCCCCATTCTTTGACAGACATCACATGCCCTACAATAAACCTTGGCCTCCTTATGAATGGTTTTTCATCATAATCCAGCTCATAAAATCCTCTCCATTGTTTCTCTCCCTACATAATGTCCTCCTGCAACTCCTCCACACACTTCAGCGAGGATACTTTTTTGTTCATAGTTTGGGACATACCTATGCAATATCTCATTCAATCCTATTGTCACACGGAATGAGTCGAGGTTGCGGACAAGATCGACCTTCCTAGTCTCTACTGATATCTAGTGACGAGCAAGCCAATAAAAAACTATCTTTCTCTAAACATGCAAGTAAAACAAAGGCAAACAACTGTTTTAGGCCTACCTTGGGTCGAATGCAAGTTTGTGGAAGCCTCGCTCTCTCGCTCCAAATGAGCTTCCTTGAATTGTATTCTACAAACACAAACAAGAAAACAATTAAATAGCACTTGAAAATCCAATATTATAAAGCATATTCATCATAATGATCAAGGAGATTATGAAACAAACCACATAAGACAATTTGTTGAGAAAAATGAATCTGATTGTATTAATTCAAATAAAGAAGAACTTTACAACCTGTGCCTTGATGTTGCACAAGCTCCTCTTAGGGTCCGACAAGAAGTCTCCTCTACTTTGACAAGTTTCACTAACTTCCCAATGAAACCAAAAGGTATGTGATCTCTCCTCTCAAGTTTAACTAGGAAGTCCCAATTTCATCAGCATTTACCCTCAAAATGTTCAGCTTCTAACCTCCCTAGCAACTGACCCAATGCCTTAAATTATAGTGCAATGGAGGGAAGTTACTAGGTCCTCCTTCAAAGGGATAGCTCCTCCTATCAAGGGATTAGCTCCTCTTTTGGGATGCATGAACCACTTTGGAGCGAACAATCCACGTCAAAATCCTTCTAGAAACATCTAGATTTAACCCAAAAGTGAGTTTTTTAGGATAAACTTGCACCTTTTTTACTTTCACAGGGGTACGCACCCACCCCTTTACAGACAGAGTATGCAGATACGCAGGTATTATGAACAAAGGGTGCGGGTCCGCAGGTAAAAGTAGGAGAAAGTGCGGAACCAAAGTAATATTGATTTTCAAAGTCTTTCTCTCTTTTGCAAAGCTTGACATGAAGATATAAGGTTTGAGACTTGCTTAGGAGGACAATATAAGTGATGATAGACCCATACTGACTGCAAATAGTCATGGTGACGATATTTTTGTGTAACAGATTGCCCCCTAAAGTGCGAAGTCTGTAGTAGATGAGGATTTCATTTATCATTTAGGAAGAGTGAAGTACTTTATCATTTCGAGGATTATCTTGTGGAGAGCCCGGTTGGAACCTGTAAAAACATTCAAGTGCAAAATATATATATGATATCATATCATCGCTGAGGTAGGCATTCCCATACTCAGATCAAAAATGACTAGAAACTAGAAAACTAACTACTGCTCTGATATAGGAATGATCTTGTAATACATCACAAGTATAGACACATGTAGACATAGTATGGACGCAGCCATCTGTTTATGAATAGTCTACAACATAATGAATACAAAATTCCTCGCAGCCTGGATGGTGGAAACTAGATCCAGGGTCTTCATTTCTACTCCCCGAAATAGTACGATTCTATCCATGTGAATAAATGTGTCGAAGTCGAACATGGTAGAAACCACTTGATTACCAGTCGATGATGTAAACTGTTAACAAGTGTGAGAGAAACCACCAATAATGACAATGGCTCTCAAAGTACTCAGTACAATCCATGAGATGTGATTAGATGTGTCGATGTCGAACATGTCACGGAATCCTTCAATCGAAGGTCAATGATGAAACCTGTCGTTGAAGACGAGAAACCTGCCATTGAGGCATGCAGATCTCAAGGTACTGGCGATTTCTAGATCATCTTTCTAGATAAAGAGCTGAAGTCGATAGAAAGCGATCCGTCGTAGGCAAGCCCATGACACGAAATCATAGATCAAGTTTGAAGAAATTTAGTTGCAAGGACTGACTCAGGGATGGTCAAGATGGAATGACAGATATTTTTGTAGATGA
Source organism: Pinus taeda (assembly GCA_000404065.3). NCBI lineage: Eukaryota > Viridiplantae > Streptophyta > Pinopsida > Pinales > Pinaceae > Pinus > Pinus taeda. The sequence goes on along the minus strand of APFE031516883.1, from coordinate 2,219 downwards.
ATGGCTTATTCGCATAGACCTCTTGAACACATAACGACACGACAGATGGTTTGGTGATGATTGACCCAAAGTTAATACCCAGAAACCGGCTGAAGACTTTCAATGTGGTTTGATCAACTGTTAGGTAAAGGATTTCCCAACCCAGGTGAATGAAAGTGTCGTGTTCAAGAGTGGTTATAAAGTATGACAAACGGACTCACTTTTCTCTCTTTTCCCCCACCATTTCTGGCAAGTACCTCTTTATTTTTTACAAGCTTGAGGAGGATAACATATGCTTGATTATAAGCTCACCCTTCGGGTGAGTCCAACTTAGTTTAAATTCGAACCCTAAGAAGGAGTGGTCCGTTCCTGTTTGTAATAGAACAGGTCCTTTACTGTGAAATTTTAACGAGTCCAGTATAGGAGAAACTCGGCGTTTTTCATTTTTAGAGAGTCTTGAAAAACTTAGAAGACTCCAGATTGGATTTTTTCGTAAATTTGTGTCTCCTAAGCCCGAAAAAGTATAAAATAATACTTGAGAGAACTGCTTGATCTTTTACGACCAAGGATTACTTTTCGTTATTAGTGCCTTTGATCTGAAAAATTAAAAAAGCGACCAAGGACAAGTCGTTTTATAACCAATATCGAATTTGAAACAATAAAAATCCAACAATCTTCTTATGTTTTTACGGTCGAAAAAGAGTTGTAAATCGACTGTATTTTAATTCCATTTTAACGAGTTTAAAAGAGAAACTCGGCAATCTTTTCATGTTTTAGGAGTTAGAAAAGGGCTTAAAAGGTGACTCTGGTTGAAAATGATTGATTTCGCCTGAATAATCCTATCCTGTTATCTTGCACAAAAACATGAACATTACTCATACCTGCTTGAAAGAGGTAAAAATGTCGAAAAATACCTTTTTAAAGTGAAACATAAACAAATTTGCATTTATTTACTCAAAAAACTTATAAAAAGGGGTTTTTACAATTCATTTTTACCATTTGTGATTTGGGTGAGGAAATAGTGCTTTTGATTTGAAAACTTCCCAAGAGGATTGCGGAGAATCCAACCGTCGGAATCGAACGCCGTCTTCACCAGGTAATCCACATCATCCTCCTCTTGTTTTTCATCCGTTTAGTTTTTCATTTTAGTCATTTATTTGATTTTTTAGGAGGGTTTTTGGGCGAAAAACCCTCGCTCGGGGTACGCAGGTCCACCACTACTAACCTGCGAACCCCAACTTTTTCTCCATTGGGAAAAAGGTCGGGGTCCGCACCTTCCCTTTAGACAAAGTGCGGTCCCACGCATTGTGTCTAAAGGCAGGGTGCGTACCCCGGTGCAAGGGTTTCCAACCAAAAAACCTCAAAATTGGACCAAAGAAAAACTTTTCTAGCATGCTAATTGATCTTTTGGCTTGATGTAGGGAGTACATACGGCTGGATTGGAGAGAACGCGAGCACGAGGATGTGGATGGAGCCGCATGGAATCATCAACCTTCGCTTGATGCATTGAGGGCGTGCAGACTGTACAAATACTGGGCCATTCCTGGAATGAGGGCTCAGGTGGACACTTTGCAGTGGATGTTTGACAGGTGGAACATCCAGGACCAGTGCTTCTTGATTGGTGGCCACTAGCTCGAGATTGAGCCGGTGGACATATATTTTTTAACCGGTTTGCCTAAGAGAGGCATTGACTTGACCCTGTTCGGGGCTAGGGCGGGTGGCCAGTTTGTCGATAGCCTTCGACTAGAGTACTGCAACAGGCAGTCTCGAGACAAAGGGATAGACATCAAGTATATAACCCTTCCTGAACGGAAAGTAATTGCATTCACTGTTACTTGACTTTGCGGGGCTGCCGCTTTACATATTGCCACCGGATCCCAGATGCGTATGGCAGTCAATTGCTTTCAGGGCACCATTTTCAACTGGTGCGATGTTGTGTTGGCCAACGTGAAGGGCCAATTGACGAGGGCCAAGAACAGGCGGCTAAAGACTTTTGGTTATGGTGCTATAGTCGTCAGCTTTGGCCTGGAGAGGATTCCTATGCTCATCCCGCAGCACCTCACAGTTGTACCCAGGCATCCCCGAGAGCCTAGACTGATGCGATGGGTCGAAGTTAAGGCCCGTCATCCTGACGAGGGGACCGAGGTCATCTGGTTCAAACCTGAGTTCTTCCAGTGGTTGGAACATCAGGTCTTTTCTATTCAGGACTTTCCATATACTGGGATTGATTTTCGTGGAGA
>APFE031516882.1:0-11779 GCA_000404065.3 Pinus taeda | reverse complement strand
CTGAAATAACATGCTTAGTCTGTATTGATTAGGCTCAAGGAGTAGATGGCCCCAAGAAGTTTTCACTCCATTTGTGGTCAATATAGGACATCTTGGTTCTTTCTTAGTAATTGGGTCATTATTGTCAAGAAAAAAACTTCAACTCAATTAATTCTAGCATACTCATCTGATATGGTGACTTAGACGTTGGTGCTCCTCCAAGAACTGACTCAATCAAAAAGTCTACCTCTCTATGATGAGGCGATCTAGGAATATCCTTTGGAAACACATCTCTGAACTGTCACAACACGAGATATCTTTTACAGTATTTCACTTTCTTCCCTTTCAACGTGGCTATTGGCCTTGTCATCATTGGTAATTTGCACAACAAATAATTAACAACCCTTCAAGTAGATACGCTTGGCCTGCATGGCTATAATTTTCCTTACCAAGGTGGGCTTCCACTTTCCTTGTAATATTATTTTCCTTCCTGTTTCATCTAGTCACTCAATTACCTTCTCGTAACAATAAACCTTAATAGGTAATTATACAATCAATCCATACCCAACAATATGTTGTATGCCCCCAAAGGTAACACATTTAGGTGCGCTTTCATTGGCATGCCTTGAAGCTCAATCACATACAATTTCACCTGATGGCTCACTTTTCTCTTCCTTCTTGTTTCCAATTGAACCAACCATGGTTGTGCATGCAATTCCTAGGCAAAATTGTATTTTTCCACAAGCTCGAGGCTAACATAACTCTAGCTAGAGCCAATATCAATTAGAATGGAAACAAATTGATTGCACAACTTACCTTCTATCTCAATGATGGATTCTTGGTGGTCCACCTGGTGATTTTTCACTATTGTGTAAATTCTGGGCAAATTCTGAGCTACATCACCCACTGTGCGAGCTTCTTGGGCACTGTCAATCTTATGATCAACACTTTTCTGATGTGGGCAATCCTTTTTCCTATGATTTTCACCACATGTTGAACATTTGAGTTTTTCTTTAAATTCAGATTTTCTCTTCTTTGTTGTTTGTTGCTACGTGATTACCTTAGCAACTTGGCTGAGTTTTTGGTGGAACATATTTATAACAATTAGGTGCTTACTTTCCTTTTTATTTGTGAATTTCTTGGGCCATTTCCTTTTATGCCCAATGTTGTCCTTGGCCTTCCAATCACTTTTAATTTTTGGCCTACACTTTGCCTGGTCATAGCGGTGTCCCAATTTCTTTATGGCATCATTCAACTTCTAAGGTTCCAAAATCCCAATATGATCCTTGAATGTTAGAGATAGGCCACTAATAAATCACTCGATTTTTTCCTTCTCATCCTTGATGTGAAAATTCCTAGACTCAAAGGAACCCTTACTGCAACAAATCTAAATCTACTTCACCTACTTGATTTTTAAATTACTTTCATCAATTTATTCTTCTGAATATTGAAGCAAATTACTTCTGCAACCTGCACTAATTAAATATTTGATCTCATGAAATAGAAAACAGAGCAAAGAACATGATACATAGGACACACTTATTTTTGGACACAATAGTCCCCAGAAAAACCCAATGCGGGAAAACCGGTGCAACAGTTCTGAGGGTTTATTATTATGCAGGAGAAATATCTAAATACAAATCTAGGACGCTCATCTAGAAATCCTTTACAGAGAAAATACTGGTGGAAAATCTGAGTGAGTTTTACCTCACTTCACCTGGCATAATTCCGACTGATCCAACACAAGACTGGCTAACCCCAGCTATTTCTACACTAGCCCTTCATAGGCTCTGCATCAGCCTTTTAGGTTCAGCATTAGCTTCTCTTCCCTTTGCATAATCTCTCCTGGCTGTTCTGGCAGTTCCCAACAGTGCCGGTTGTTCTGATAGTTCTGGATTCTGTGTGATAGGCAACTTTTCTGCTCTGCACTAGCCCTTCTGGCTTTGCTTTAGGACTGCGTGGGCCTAGACTGGCCCGATGTCAGCTCTCCTAGCCACTGCACTACCTCTATGCAAGCTCTCTCTGCCTCTATATCAGTATTCTCCGAAAAGTCCTTCTCCCAGATTCTCACTGCCCCTCTACGCTGAATGATCACTTAGTTCGAATTTCTCAGCTTCCTAGCCCCAGAAATCGAACTCTAGATCAATTCTCTCTCACTGTGTGTGTTTCCAAATGAACCCCAAGCCTCCATCTTATGAGTCTTGAACGATCAAGTTTAAGTCTCTAATCAATGGCTAAGATTAAAACATGACTTGATCTTCCTTCTAGATCATTATCACCCATATTTCTGATTAATACATATTAATATTTTAATTTCCCTAAGTTTAGACTTAGGAACTCCATTAAAAATATTAATTATTTTAATAAAATATAATCTTGGTGGAATTTCACCAAACAATTTCTGGGTGCTTTAAAACTCGTGTGCATTAACCTCTCCACCAGTTTTCAAGGCTAGATAACTTCTAATGCTACCAAAAATGAACACTCCCTCTTAGTGAGGAAAGTGCTCTAGCAATAATGTCCACCTGCATGCTGCTCTATTTCTGAAGCACCTACTTTCTGCACTGTTGCTGCCACCAACACTATGCTGCTGCTGCTACTGTACTACTACCCATGATACTTCCATTTCCACTACTGCATCTATACTACATGACCCTCTCAAACATTGCATCTGCTTATGCTACTAGGACTTCCACTGCTAACACTGCATCCATACTGTAACTTAGTTGCTAAGAGAAGCAACTGAAAAAAATCCAAAATTTGTTGAACTTAACTGTGTTCAACATAATATAATGAATGTTGGAATCTGACTGCTACAGATTCTGACCCTCTGAATCTTCTACGCTACTTCTGACTCTTGCACTGTGCCAACTGCATTGCTCCCGACCTTGCTCTGCATTGATCAGTCTGTAGTCCCCAGCTACTACATTTGTCCTCCAAACACTCCACTGCATTATTTGACACTAATTCCATATCTCTACTGTTGCATCTTGGGCTCCTGTAGCAAGGAATTGATACAAGAGGTGGACTCCTCAAGGATCCTGCCCACATGTAGTCCTCCTGACTACAACTCAATATCACCCCATCTCCCTCCTGGAGATGCATGGGCACTTATGGAAAACTCATCCCCGTCAATCTTTGCTGAAGCAGCCTTAGGATCATATTTCTCATCCTTGTCCTTTTTCTTTAAAGGACACTAGGATGCGTCATGGCCTAACTCGCCACAACTGAAACATTTCACCTTCGAAATGTCCTTCTTTCACTTCGGCTTCTACTATCCCTTCAATGCCAAAGTTGCATTCTCCTCCTCCTCCTTTGTCTTTATTCCACTCCCACTGCTACCACTGAGGTTGACCTTCACTAGGTCCCTCCTTAACTCCTCTTATTGAAGAGCCACCCATATCTCCTCCCATGAAGGTAGTTTTTCTCTACCCAATATGCTTTGGACAAAAACACGCCATTCATTCGAGACTCCATTCAGGTCTATCCTTACCATCGCGGTTGGCTGAGGAGTGGACCCCAATGCAACAAGTTGGTCTCTAGTGTCCCAAAGACGCTAAAGATAGAGGTTCACCTCTTCTCCTTTCTGCATCAAATTCCACTGCAACTTCTTCTCCAAATACATCTTTCGTTGTTCGGAAGAGCCTTCATATAGAGAAGACAAGGCTTCCCACATCTCCCAGGCTGTATCCTTTCCCTGCAAGTGTGAGACCACATGATCTCGAACTCCATCGAGAATGAGCCTCTTTTCATTCCCCTGCTTGGCCTTGTACTTCTTCTTTTGATCGTTGTCAGCAAGAACAACTACAACACTATTGATGTAGGCCTCGAGATCATATTCCTCCAGAACAACTACGATTCTGGTCTTTCATATGACATGGTGGAAGCTCCTTCCAACCTGTCTTGATCTCTGAGCCCATGTGATGCCATCTCTCCCAAGTGTCGAACTAACTCTTCTAGTCACTTCTTAGCAATGCTCAACTGCTAAGCAAGTGAGAAATTCAATTTGTCTGGTGGAAAGTTCTATGAGGAGAAAATTCCCCTTCTATGTGTCTTCATTATTTTCCAGTAGATTTCTAACCCGACAATAACTATGCCCTTCAAGCACTGCACTGAGGTTGTGCGTCACTCCCTTTGCCCCTGCACACTCACGAACTGAAAATCGTACCTCTCTGTCGTCTCATTCAGTGAGGGATTTCATCGTATCTGCTTCCTGGAAAGGACTGCATAATCCCTTCAAGGGGATTTGAATTGCTGACAAGTGCATATTTAGGCCTCACTACTCAACACTGGATCTGCTCTTCCTGTTTCAAAATCAATTCTTTTATTCCATGTGAAAATTCCTAGATTCGAAGGAACCCCTACTGTAGCAAATCTGAATATGCTTCACCTACTTGATTTTTAAATTACATTCATCAAGTTATTCTTTTGAGTACTGAAGAAAATTACTTTTGGAACCTAAACTAATTAAATATTTGATCTCATGAAACAAAAAATAGAGCAAAGAACAATATATATAGGAAACACTTATTTTTGGATACAATAGTCCCCGAAAAAACCCAATGTGGGAAAACCGGTGCAATAGTTCTGAGGGTTTATTATTATGAAGGAGAAATATATGAATACAAATCTAGGATGCTCATATAGCAATCCCTTACAGAGAAAATAATGGCAAAAAATATGAGTGAGTTTTACCTCACTTCACCTGACAAAATTATGGTTGATCCAACACAAGACTGGCTAACCCCGCTATTTCTACGCTTGCCCTGCGTCAACTTCTCTTCACTCTGTGTAAACTCTCCCAGCTGTTTCAACAGTTCTTGACAATTTCGACTATTCTAGCAGTTATGGATTTTGCATGATAAGTAGATTTTCTGCTCTGTGTTGGCCCTTTTAAATCTATGTCAGAATTGCATGGGCCCAGACTAGCCCAGTGTCAGCTCTCCTGGCTATTGCGCTACCTCTATGCAAGCTCTCTCCACCTCTGTTAGTATTCTATGGAAATTCCTTCTCCCGGATTCTCACTGCCCCTCTACTGTTGAATGATCACTTAGTTCAAATTTCTTAGCTTCCTAGCCCCAGAAATCGAACTCCAAATCAATTCTCTCTCACTCTATGTGTTTCCAAATGAACACCAAGCCTCCATCTTATATTTTTCTTGTTGAGTTTGCAACGACCAAGATCATTATCACCCATATTTTGATTAATACATATTAATATTTTAATTTCCCTAAGTTTAGACTTAGGAACTCCATTAAAAATACTATTTTTTTTAATAAAATACAATCCAAGTGGAATTTCACCAAACAGTTTCTAGGTTCTTTAGAACTCACGTGCCTTAGCCTCTCCACCAATTTTCAAGGCTAGAGCACTTCCGATGCTACCAACAAATAATACTTGAGATATAACACATATTTGAACAACTCTGACCTTTGCCCCATTCCAAGCTCATAAAATTCCTTTGCTTTGTGTCATAGTATCATTTAGACAAATATTGATTCTTAAAGAGCTTCTCAAATTCACTCCAAGCGAGTTATTCCTTAATAATGCCCCTGACATTTTTCATATTTTCCCATCATATGTCTGCTTTTCCCTTCAAGCTATAGGTGGAAATCTTGGCTTTCATATTTTTAGAAAAATCATGAATTATGAAAAACTTCCTCATGCCCAACAACCAGGCTTCTGCATCTTCATATTTCTTCATTTCCCCATCAAATGTGGGTTCTTTGGTTTCCTGATTTCTTCTGGCATATAATCCTTTTATTTCCTTCCTTAATGGCTATGATGAGAGTGATGATGGTGCCTTCTAGTAGTGGAGCTAGGAGGTATACTAGAATGATGCACATAAGTGATGATTCTTCCTTCTAGAGTACTCAGTGATGCATATCTCTTCACGGTGTCTTCACTTTCCCGCCTATTCTTCCTATATTTGCTACCATCTACCCCATTTGTTTTCTCTTTTGACCCCCGAAGGCTCTTTCTGTCTCTATGACTAGTCCCCAACTTAGGTTACCTCTGTCTCTATAAATATGAGAGGCTTTGAAAAATAACTACATTTATCTCAGCTTGCCTCTATTGAGCTCTCACCAGCCTTTCATTGTCTGCTTTGAAGCTTCTAACTTCTTCCCTTATACTCCTCAAGGTATCCAACCAATCTAGAGAGTTGTAGAATTGAGGCTTCTGTGATCCATCATAATTGTAAACAGAGCTTCTGCGTAAATCACATCAAAGATATCATTGCCGACGCGTTTCGAACCAACCAGTGTGGTTCATCGTCAGGACGAGTTGAAGGAACAGATCTGGCCTAGCAAGTTAAATAGACTGAGCAGAGACTCCTACGGCTACTTTAACGGTTATATTTGACTTTGGACCTAGGTCATAATTATATTAATGAAATTAATTCAAATTATTATTTTAATTCCTTGAAATAAGAGAAATTAGGAAATATTGGTAAATATAATCCAATTGTTAATTTCTATGACATTAAGTCATAATATAATATTATTAAAGGAAATTTGTAAAAAATTCGATTGAGTTGATAATTTTGAAATAACGGCTATATTTGACTTCGGACCTAGGTCTTAATTAATGAAATTAATCTAATTATTATTTTGATCATATAATATTTTAATTCCTTGAAATGGGAGAAATTAGGTAATATTGATAAGTATAATCTAATTATTAATTTTTATGTAATATTGATAAATATAATCTAATTATTAATTTAATAATATAATATTATTAAAGGAAATTTATTTGTTTAAATAAATTAATGGTTATTAAAATTTTTACTATTGAATTAAAGTTAAGAAAGAATAATATAGGTTATATATTTTATTAAATCTAGTCCTATAATCTTATATTTCTAAATATAAGAGATATTAGGAATAAAAATAGATGAGCGATTATTAAAAGAATTTTAAATTGCTTAAATAACTTAATATTAATGGTAATCTAAAAATTATTTCCTTAGAAAGAAATAGTTTTGAGTTATATAAGTAATTGTATAATCATCTTAAGTTAATATTATATATGATAAATCTATATAAGTTATCAATATACTACCTAATTAGACCCAATACTACATCATAATTAGGAAATACTAATCACACTAACCTAAAGAATTAAAAATAAACTTCTAAAACCGGAAAAGGAAACTATATCAGGGAAAAAATAAATTCGATTAATATCTAAAACGAAAAAAGGCCCTCAACAGATACTGGAGGAATCAAAAAAGAGAGGAACACTACGCTGTCAACAAGAAATAAACTCGAAAGGACTAAACCAGACACACACAGATAAAGCACCTAGGATGACCAGAGGGGCGGGGGGAGGGGGGGGGAAGAAACCCTAAGACGACAGGGCAGGGATCCAACTTCGACTTATCTTCCAACCATCATCTCTGTTGAGATTGATGGGTCTTCGCTCAATTTCAATAGCTTCCCTTAACTTGCGATGATGGTATCGATCTACCCTCGCAATGACTTTGGCCTCCTCTATGCAGACATGATGCTTAGTCTTGTCCGCATGCTCTACTAAAGCTGAGGACTTAATTCTACCATGCCTCAGGTCCGCTGCATGCTCACAAATTCTCTGGTGGATGGAGCGCCCCGTTTCTCCTATGTAGGGGGTCCCGCAAGAGCAAGGAATCAAATAAACACCCTTCATGTCTTTGGGGTTGACAGGATCCTTCACAGACCGAAGGGAATTACGAATGGTTTTGAGGGGCCTGAAGGTTGAGGGAATGTCAAACTTTCTAAGGATCCGAGCAATCCTATCCGTGGTCCCTTCAATATAAGGAAGATGGACACCAGGATGACGCTCCTTAGGCTCTTTCTTAATAAACGCTTTTTTGGAAGCTGTAAGGAAAGCCTTCCGACCAAGGTGACTACTATATCCATTATTCACAAAGACATCAAGGAGGTGGGTTCTCTCTCTATCCAGGTTTTCATTATCCGAAATCCTGAGGGCACGCGTAGCCAAGGTGTTAAGAACACCCATCTTTTGAGCAGGGAAATGATGGGAATCAGCGTGAAGATACTGCTCTGTGTGTGTCTTCTTACAGAACACTGCATGGGAGAGAGAACCGTCCTTCCTCCTAGAAATGAGAATATCCAGGAAAGGGAGGCTGCCATTAACTTCCTTTTCCATGGTGAACTTAATAGCTGAGGACTGGTTGTTGAGGTGATCCAGGAAACCATCCAGCTCCTCATGGCCATGGGGCCAAATGACATTAGTGTCATCTACATATCTTTTCCACAGCTTCGGCAGGAGACGGGCCGAGGCAAGAGCCTTGGCTTCGAAATCTTCCATAAAAAGATTCGCTACGATCGGGGAGAGGGGGGAACCCATGGCAACGCCACAGGTCTGCTCGAAGAACTCCCCTTCGAAACAGAAGAATGTGGAAGTGAGACATACCTCAACCAGATGCGCGGTGTCCGGATCTGTTAGGCGATATATCACTTCCATGGCCTCTTTAATAGGAATGCATGTGTATAAGGAGACCACATCGAAGCTGACCAGAATGTCCTCGGGGTCCAGCCTAATATCCTTGAGATCCATGATGAAGGATGTAGAGTCCTTCACGAAGGACTCTGTGCGGCCAACCAGAGGCTTCAGCTTAAGAGCCAGATATTTGGCTAGAAGGTAGGTTGGACCCCCTATGGTGTTGACAATGGGCCTCAGAGGGACCCCCTCCTTGTGAATTTTAGGCACCCCATATATTCTAGGAGCGATGGGATTGCTCTCAATGAGCCATTCAATCCCATTAGGAAAGAGATAGATATTGATAAGACGTATCATAATAATGAATCTATCCACAACATTAATAACGAGATAGAGAATATGATTCCTAGTAATAGCATTAATAATCTTAGTATTATTGAGGATAAGGTAGGCGATTCTATTTTGAATTCGGAAGGCAATGAAGGTCCTGTCAGTATTAATGGGCATGAGGGCCTCGTCAAAAAGGTCCCTCTTCCCTCGTCTTCTCGGAATAGTAAGGTTGTTAATCTTTCAAGCTATTCCTTTTCCCCGTCCGTCTTTGGTCTTTTAAGCAAGGGCTTAAATTTTGCCCTTGCCCCTAGAAAAATCCCTGTAGATGACATTATTTGTGACGTGGAGCACGGAATTAGAGATCTGCCTGATAATATTAAGGACACCATTAGACAAGATTGTGCTGTGGTTCTTAGGAAGGCTAAACCTCCTCGAAGGAACCTCTGCAAAGAGGAGTTCGATGCCTTAAAGTCCTTAAATCAGAATGAAGATATTGTGGTCCTTAAAGCGGACAAAGGAGGGGCTACGGTCATCCTCAACAAAGATGACTACCGTAAGAAGATGTTAGATCATCTTCTCAACAGTGGCAGTTACAAAAAACTTGCCAAGAACCCCCTGAAGAAAATCTCTAAGTCGGTTGCTCACGCTATCAAGTCTAGCAGCTCGGTGGGTGCCCTATCCCGTAAGCTCATTGAGAGCAATCCCATCGCTCCTAGAATATATGGGGTGCCTAAAATTCACAAGGAGGGGGTCCCTCTGAGGCCCATTGTCAACACCATAGGGGGTCCAACCTACCTTCTAGCCAAATATCTGGCTCTTAAGCTGAAGCCTCTGGTTGGCCGCACAGAGTCCTTCGTGAAGGACTCTACATCCTTCATCATGGATCTCAAGGATATTAGGCTGGACCCCGAGGACATTCTGGTCAGCTTCGATGTGGTCTCCTTATACACATGCATTCCTATTAAAGAGGCCATGGAAGTGATATATCGCCTAACAGATCCGGACACCGCGCATCTGGTTGAGGTATGTCTCACTTCCACATTCTTCTGTTTCGAAGGGGAGTTCTTCGAGCAGACCTGTGGCGTTGCCATGGGTTCCCCCCTCTCCCCGATCGTAGCGAATCTTTTTATGGAAGATTTCGAAGCCAAGGCTCTTGCCTCGGCCCGTCTCCTGCCGAAGCTGTGGAAAAGATATGTAGATGACACTAATGTCATTTGGCCCCATGGCCATGAGGAGCTGGATGGTTTCCTGGATCACCTCAACAACCAGTCCTCAGCTATTAAGTTCACCATGGAAAAGGAAGTTAATGGCAGCCTCCCTTTCCTGGATATTCTCATTTCTAGGAGGAAGGACGGTTCTCTCTCCCATGCAGTGTTCCGTAAGAAGACACACACAGAGCAGTATCTTCACGCTGATTCCCATCATTTCCCTGCTCAAAAGATGGGTGTTCTTAACACCTTGGCTACGCGTGCCCTCAGGATTTCGGATAATGAAAACCTGGATAGAGAGAGAACCCACCTCCTTGATGTCTTTGTGAATAATGGATATAGTAGTCACCTTGGTCGGAAGGCTTTCCTTACAGCTTCCAAAAAAAGCGTTTATTAAGAAAGAGCCTAAGGAGCGTCATCCTGGTGTCCATCTTCCTTATATTGAAGGGACCACGGATAGGATTGCTCGGATCCTTAGAAAGTTTGACATTCCCTCAACCTTCAGGCCCCTCAAAACCATTCGTAATTCCCTTCGGTCTGTGAAGGATCCTGTCAACCCCAAAGACATGAAGGGTGTTTATTTGATTCCTTGCTCTTGCGGGACCCCCTACATAGGAGAAACGGGGCGCTCCATCCACCAGAGAATTTGTGAGCATGCAGCGGACCTGAGGCATGGTAGAATTAAGTCCTCAGCTTTAGTAGAGCATGCGGACAAGACTAAGCATCATGTCTGCATAGAGGAGGCCAAAGTCATTGCGAGGGTAGATCGATACCATCATCGCAAGTTAAGGGAAGCTATTGAAATTGAGCGAAGACCCATCAATCTCAACAGAGATGATGGTTGGAAGATAAGTCGAAGTTGGATCCCTGCCCTGTCGTCTTAGGGTTTCTTCCCCCCCCCTCCCCCCGCCCCTCTGGTCATCCTAGGTGCTTTATCTGTGTGTGTCTGGTTTAGTCCTTTCGAGTTTATTTCTTGTTGACAGCGTAGTGTTCCTCTCTTTTTTGATTCCTCCAGTATCTGTTGAGGGCCTTTTTTCGTTTTAGATATTAATCGGATTTATTTTTTCCCTGATATAGTTTCCTTTTCCGGTTTTAGAAGTTTATTTTTAATTCTTTAGGTTAGTGTGATTAGTATTTCCTAATTATGATGTAGTATTGGGTCTAATTAGGTAGTATATTGATAACTTATATAGATTTATCATATATAATATTAACTTAAGATGATTATACAATTACTTATATAACTCAAAACTATTTCTTTCTAAGGAAATAATTTTTAGATAACCATTAATATTAAGTTATTTAAGCAATTTAAAATTCTTTTAATAATCGCTCATCTATTTTTATTCCTAATATCTCTTATATTTAGAAATATAAGATTATAGGACTAGATTTAATAAAATATATAACCTATATTATTCTTTCTTAACTTTAATTCAATAGTAAAAATTTTAATAACCATTAATTTATTTAAACAAATAAATTTCCTTTAATAATATTATATTATTAAATTAATAATTAGATTATATTTATCAATATTACATAAAAATTAATAATTAGATTATACTTATCAATATTACCTAATTTCTCCCATTTCAAGGAATTAAAATATTATATGATCAAAATAATAATTAGATTAATTTCATTAATTAAGACCTAGGTCCGAAGTCAAATATAGCCGTTATTTCAAAATTATCAACTCAATCGAATTTTTTACAAATTTCCTTTAATAATATTATATTATGACTTAATGTCATAGAAATTAACAATTGGATTATATTTACCAATATTTCCTAATTTCTCTTATTTCAAGGAAT